>JANIJG010009425.1:0-41275 GCA_024611175.1 Megaceryle torquata | reverse complement strand
TGGTAAAGAAACAAATTTAAATGTTTAAACATAATCGGACATAGAAAGCCATTTATAGTCATAGAATGGTAGGGGTTAGAAGGGACCTCTGGAGATCGGGTCCAACTCCCCTGCCAACGTAGGATCACCCGGAGCAGGCCACACAGTAACACATCCAGGCAGGTTTTGAAAGTCTTTAGAGAGAGACTCCACAACCTCCCTGGGCAGCCTGTTCCAGGGCTTCATCACCCTCATAGTAAAGAAGTTTATTCTGATGTTGAGGTAGAACTTCTGTGTTCTAGTTTGTGCCTCTTCATTGCCCCTTGTTCCTGGGCACCACTGAAAAGAGATGGGCCCCTTCTACTTGAAATTTGAAAATTGGTGTCTCAGGATGTGTGTACATTCAATATTGCAACATCACCTTTTGTCCCAGGAATAAGTATAGTTTAAAACTGGGTATGGATGTGTACCACTTGACTATCAGTTAGTGTTCTGGACCAGTTCTGGAATATTACATGTGAGTCTAACACCCATTCTAATGAGGATGTTGGAGAACTACCATAAATGGACCTCTGGTTCTGTTTTTTTAGGGGCCCTGGGAATTGTTATTTGCAATAAGATAACTCTGGAAATAATGCATGATAACAACCATTAAGGATACAGTAGGATAGGAATATGAGTAGCTGTTATAGTTAACTTAGCATTAGTTGTGTCAAGCAGAAGTTAAGAGGAGATGATGACATTGAAAGAGATGGAAATGAGTTGGGGCTTTTCATACACAAATGGCACAATTTGTGCTGTGTAGGTAATATTTTTACTTTATTTAGATTGATGTGTTTGTGTTCAATTATGTAGATTAAGATGATGACAGAGGAGTCTGTTAACCTCTGTTCATGATTCTTCTTGAAATTTGGTCACTGAACTTTGATATGATTTCTGTCCAATAGGTAATTTCCTTATTGGTGTTCCTTAAAATAATCTTAGGTGTACCAAGGTTTTTATAATTTTACATACTAATCTAATCATATATGCATAATTCATGTTTTAGCACACTTCTGTCTTATCTGCACTGCATTGTTTTTTACTTGCTGTGTTAAGTGAAAATCTTTTAATCGCTCTGATAAATCCTGGTCTCTCTTGGGCCTGCTTCCATAAACTTGTACTTTCCCATCTGCCAGCACTGTTAAGAAGATTGGTTTCTTAGAGGTGAATAAATAGAAGATTCCAGTAAAGCTGTTGTCTTTTTTAAAATGGAGATTTTTTTTGAAAAACAATTAATTACAGACCCTTATGGAAGATGTTTCTGAGGAAAGACTTTGTTATTCATCACATCTGCTCAGAATAGCCACTAATGAGCAAGTCTTTTCTTGATGTGGGAGATAATTTTACAAATCTGCTGCCTGATTCAGTCAGGATTTAGAGCAAGGCTTTGTGTGCTGTGGATATTCTGGCATAGTTTGACATCATTTTCCTGGGAAGGATGGGAGAGCAGAATCAGTGAAAGATTCTAATTTAATCCCTGGATGGAGAAGGAAACTGTCAGTACTGCATCTTATTGCATCTGTAGGGTTTCCACCCCCCCCAAATCATTCTCTTACCACTTGTTTTCATGTCCCTTCTATTATTTTTCTCTATGTTGCTCTGACTAAAAATATCTTGGTACAACTATTTCAAGTTTACATCTTTTCTGTAGTGAGTATTTTCAATTGGTGTCTGAATCATTGCCTTTACAGATAAGTTCACATTCAGTAGCTACTCTGATACAATCTAGTTTAATCAACATTTTTCCTTTGATTTAGAATTTTCTCTGGGAACGTGCTCACAATGTTTTGTTCAGTGACATTTTCAGGTTGCCAGCCAAGTGTGTATTTAAGTTGTACATGCACTGTCTCTGAAGAAGTTATAAGTTGCTAAAGCTGATTTTTTTTTTTAATGAATAAGGCTTTTAAATTTTTCATATGCTGCGTCACAGCTGGCTCTACAATGTGTAATTGGTAAAGCAACTTGACGCTTTTTTTTTTTCTTTAAGGAAGGATTTAGCAGTAGTTTTTTTCCTAAAGTAAAAAGGGCTGCAGTGACTAATACTGAACAGTACTGTGTGCCAGCTTGGTTTCAGGTGATGCCCAAGATGATCCTGACAAAGCAGAACAAAATTTGGTATACATCTCTTGACCTCTGTGTGCTTGTCTTCCATGTTGCTATCAGACAAACCTATGTTTGCTCAGATAGTAATGCTTATGATTCCTGACCCTTGTTTTCTGACAGCCCTGAGGCTGTTTGCTGGACGAGATGGTGACAGCTCCTTTACAACACTTTTCAGTTGTTAACCACTCGGTACATTGTAGAATTTTTCTATAAACGTGGTTTTCTCAGCTGTCTCCACTATCTTTGTGGTGAGATCATAAGACAGGTCATGTCTGTGTTATCTTTCAATTTGTCAATCTCTTCCTCTTAAAGTGTAGCTAGTATCAGGTTAACTCTCATGTCTGTGCTGAGTAAGGATGAGATGCCATGGAAGACTTTTGCCGCATAAGACAGGAAGCTTGCTCAGAGATGGATAATTCATCCCTTTAGTATGTGCTACAAAGTATGACTCCTAATTGTACTTTCCTAGGCTGCTTTTATGGTTGACTCTTCTTGGATGTTCCAAGTATCTTTAGGCTATTGGTATTCAATCAATATTAAATCTGGGATTTTGTTTACTTATATTAACTCCCCATGAACACAATGCTGTATTGCCTTCTAACCTTTTAACACCCTGTAATGCTTTAACATAATTCATATTTGCTGTATAATATCTGAACGCAGTCATTGAGCTTAACTTCTGTCTGCATTTGATGTCAACATAAAAATAAATCTAATATTACTCTTATGAAGGTAAACAAGAGTAACTCATGTGTGCATACATCAGCACCTTATTCCAGAAATAGCCTGGCTTAGCAGTTTATGATCGCTTCTTGTGAAAGTCACCTTGAACTTAACATCTATGTTAGATTTCTTTGGAGGACTTGAGGGGAGTGAAAAGCATTGTTTGTTAGACACGTTTAAAGTATTTTGGGTTAAGGCAGGGAAAGGGTATAAGTTTTGACTTTATTTTTACATATAAGACTGTGAAGAACCAAAGTTTTAAATTTTAAGTTTAAATAGAGCTTTCACTTCAAATCTAGAAGCAATGACTGGTACTTCAAAATTCAGAGGGAGCACCTTAGTACCTTTGAGGAATAGTTCTTGAAATATTTGTGTTTATTTCATTCTAAAGTATTTGGAAAAAAGTTGTTTATTTTAACTGGGCGTGGTTACAGAGAAGTATTTCCAAGTTGAAATGCAGTTTGAAAGTAATGGAGAAATTGAGACAAACTCACAAAAATAAAATATGAGGTTACACTGCATATAAAAGTGGTTAAGAGTACCTATGTAGTACATTGTGAAGGAGAAAAGGTGAACTACTATAGCAGTTTAATTTTCCTTCAAATTATGCTTGGACTTCGATCTAATGACGTTTAAATATATTTCAAGGGTATGTGCAATTCTGCTTCATTTCAAGCGCTGCAGAAACCTCTCTGCGTATTCTGCAAAGCTAAGATAAAAACTATTGATCAATGTTCCTTCTTAGTTAGCACTCTCTGATTCATATCACAACTAAAAAACCAAAAAGTCTCATGTGAATTTTTCTTCTAAAATTTAATTACAAGTTTGTTATTTTTACTCATTCCTTATAGAATCTGGGGAGACCTTATAGCAGCATTCTATTACTTAAAGGGGGTCTCCAGGAAAGATGGGGAGGGACTGTAGTATTGTGATAGGATGAGAGGTAACAATTTTAAACTGGAAGAGGGTAGGTTTCGATTAGATATTAGGAAGAAATTCTTCACTACAGGGGTGATGAAGCACTGGAACTGGTTGCCCAGAAAAACTGATAATGCTCTGTCCCTGGAAGTGTTCAAGGCCAAGTTGGATGGGGCTTTGAGCAGTCTGGTCTAGTGGAAGGTGCCCGTGCTGCTGGCAGGAGGGTTAGAACTAGGTAATCTTTAAGGTGCCCTCCAACCCAAACCATTCTATGATTCTGTATAAATTATCTGTAGTATAGTTTGCAACAGCTTCACTTAACTGCAGCTTTTCTTCCACATGGGTGGCAGTGATTTAATGCTTAAGTAGAATAATGTGGCTGTCTAGCTTCAGCCTGCTTACATTGACTTTAATTTTCCTACTTTAATTATGAGGGCGGATGTAGAGCTTGGTATCTATTTTTGGTTGATCATTGCAGCTGCATTCCATGACCTTGGCATCACTCTCTTTTATTTGAAAATAAAACCTTACTGTAATGCTGCATAGAATAACCGTGGATTACTTTAGGTCCTGTTTTTCTTTTGAACACTGGCCAAATTTCATTTAAATTTGAACCTGCAGTGCCCCGTTTTAATAATATAGCTCTCTTCCATTAAGGCTAAAATGGCTTAGGCTTTAAAACGTACCAATTGAGAATCTATTGCAGAAAAAGCAAAAATAGTGGTGTCATTGTTTCATTTGTTTCATTTTTATACATGTACATTTTTGTTGGTAAATTGTGGAAGGGTTTTTGACAAATTTTCCTTTTGGCAATTAAAATTTATTTTTATTATTATATGTAATTAAAAAAAAAAATCATTACCTAGTGCACAGTTTACCTGGCAGCTGAAAAGCCCTTAACATTGAGGTCTTTGGCAGTAAGGCCAGATGCTCAGGTTGCCTGGCAATAAAAGCATGTGAAAAAGCTGCCCTGATCACCTAGGGAAATTCCATACACAGATATGCATAAGGAAATGCTGTGATACTGGAATTACAAGATAATCCGTAGTAGTAGTTGTGTGTGAAGAGACACTGTTGAGGCTGAGTTACAAGAAAGCTTTTTTTATTGCACAGTGTGGTTTTACAAATGTACATGAGAAATGCTCATTTTAGCAATATATAAAAGCAATGCAAGGTTAATTTAAAGGTCTAATACAGGAAAGCTTACTTCTTATTCTCCTATCATCTGGCCTTCTTTGGTTCACTGGCTCTTTTCTGTTTCAGTATCCTCTTTCATGAGCTTTCTATTAATTTCCTGGTAATTGAAATCGAGCTGCTTTTACTGTATTGTCTCCTGTTGTTTGTAATAATATTAGTAGTTCATCTTGATAATTTTCTGGCTCTGGGGGAAGAAGTGTCTGCAGACCACAGCTGTAGAAGGAAGTACCCAAAGGAAGTATTATGCAGCAGCCCAAAATTGCCCAAGATTGTTTGGCATGACTTTTAAAAGACCTACTGCCAAACAAAGACCTGTTAAATATATTCATATCCTAATATTTCTACTGTGTAAGAAGAAACAAAACCATTATTTTCAATGCAAAACATGTGAAATAATAATACTGTGATGTTAGTAAAGTGTTAATGTTGCATATTCAGAGAAAACCAGGAAATCCTGTGTGGCATCCATTTCCTTGACCAAAAAAAACCCAAACCAAAACTAAACAACCAAAAAAAAAAAAAAAAAAAAACCCCAAAAAACCCAGCAGAATGCTATTTTGGCATCTAATTTCTGAGGATGGATATTATTTAATGTTAAGTCAAAGAATAATTTCAATTAAAGAATTTTATTTGATCACTGTAAGCTCTCATTTAAGAGTGAAGGAATTAAATTTAAGTTCAAATATAACAGGGAGCACTTGAATAGCTCTGCTTAGCTGTGTATGAGGAAGATGATTAAACAACTACTGGGTTGCTGATTTGCTCAGGATTTCCTGTATCGTTGATTCTATGCGTAACCTCTGCGGGGTCTGTTTGTATACCTGTGGGGATCTGTTTACTAGTGAGTCAAATGAGTTGTTTTCATTAAACAGTAATCAGTGAAGAACTTTGTGAATTTTGACTGGTATTAGGGGCCTATAATCTTGTCATATCTAGTTTAATGCTAATTTATTTCTTTAGCTAATTGTAATGCTTAATGGTATGTCTGTACCAGATAAGAAATTAGTTTTGCTGATTGCATGTATAACTGTGTGTCAGGAAAATGAGGTCAGGCAGGAAAAAACCTCATTTTCAGTAGGGGGATTTAATGCAGATCACTGCTGAACATCACTGCTGATAAAGTGGGCATGTAAACATTTGTGCAAGTGAAATCTCTCCCCTGCCCCCCAACCCCTGCAAGAAGAGGGAAATGCTACAACTGAATACATGTTAAGGAGGACAGGAGAGAATTTTTCTTCCCCTGCCTCCCCATCTTATATTTACTAATTTAAGCAAATGACTTTATTCTCAAACTTGTTCATTATTTTTCAAAAACATCTAGACAGAAGAGTCCCCAGATTGATTTTGATTGAATTATATTGATATACTTTGTAGTCCTCCTATTTTAATGTCAGGCAAAACACAAGCACAGGGAGGGGAAGGAATTTGAGACCTGACACTGCAACAGGAGTCAGATGGCAGAGAATGGAAGAGGGCACCTGGGAGAACTGCAAGGGGATCTGGAGTTTTCCAGACAGGAAGATACAGTAACTTTTAGAACACGATTTGGAGGTTTGGGAGCTTGCCGCCCTTCAAGGGATGGGGAGTTTCATAAACTGAAAATCCAAACACTTCTCTTCAGTTTGGAGCTACTTGTATAAGGATTTTAGTGCTTCATTCCATAGTGCTATAGCTTGGTCCCAGGGCAGCTATGCTTTCAGTTCTGCAGAAGAGTTGAGCGAGGCAGTTCCTCTCCATTTCTTCATTTTTATTTTTTTACATAGGTCTTGATAGTCTCAAGAATTTGTAGTGGCTCAGTCCTTTTCAGGCCTTGCTTGCAAATAGGGGAACTAAGTGTTACTGTGGGTTTGTTTTTTATTACTGTTTTGTTTGTGATATGACATGGCAGGCAAGTAATAAGAGCCTGTCTGCCTTTCACTCATAGATATAGGTAGGAATTCTTATGCAATTCTGTTGTCTTTAGCCCTGTTCCCTATAACTCTTAGAAACAAGCCCACTGTTGGCTTTATTCCACTGTAATGGAAACAGCATGTTTAATACTTAATGCTTTTTTGTGTTTCATTTAAATAATGCCCCATGGGAAGAGATAGCAGTTCAGTTTTGTAGCTATCAGGAGTTTTTACTTGTCTGCTATGCTCTCCAGAAACCTTTTTGAAAATATGATCAAGATTTCAGAATCATTCTTGCTTCCTGTCTTGCTGCTGGACAAAGATAGGCTGGCATATGGAGCAGAGTGAGAAGAAACCTCACCTTGGCTTGCTGGATAATACAATAGTGAAGGGACCCACAATATAACTTAGTATTCTGTATTTTTCTTATAAGCCTTTCTACTTGGTTTTAATTCATACTTTATTATTAATGTTGCCTGAGAAGGTGGAAGATTCTTTAGTCCTAGAGCTGTTACTGGCCCGTATCCTTTCAAGTAAAAAGGCTTTTTCAGATTTAAAAGCAGCAATAGGAGGATGGAGACTTGTCTTGGAAAGTCAAATGCCTTAAGTGCAGGAGACCAGTGCTAGTCTGTCTTCAGAGTGAAGCAACTGATTTATCAAAATTCAGAATAACTATTTTGAAGTATTTATATTTTATCATAGAATCATAAAATGTCATAAAATTGGAAGGGACCTTTAAAGGTCATCTAGTCCAACCCTCCCTGCAGTTAACAGGGACATCTGCAACTAGATCAGGTTGCTCAGAGCCCTGTCCAACCTGACTTTGAATGTTTCCAGGGATGGGGCATTTACTGCCTCTCTGGGAAACCTGTTTTTTCACCACCCTCATCATAAATTTCTTCCTTGTATCTAGCCTAGCTCTACCCTCTCAGTTTGGAACCATTGTCCCTTGTCCTGTCACAACAGGCCCTGCTAAAAAGTCTATTCCCATGTTTCTTATAAGCCCACTTTTAAGTATAGAAAGACTGCAGTATGGTCTCTCCAGAGCCTTCTCTTCTCCAGACTGAACGACCCCAACTCTCTCAGCCTTTCTTCACAGGAGAAGTGTTCCATCCCTCAGACCGCATTTTTGTGGCACTCCTCTGGACCCTCTCGAATAGGTCCATGTCTGTCTTGTGCAGAGGGCTCCAGAGGTGGACACAATACACCAGGTGGGGTCTCACCAGAGAAGAGTAGAAGGGCAGCATCACCTCCCTTGACCTGCTGGCCACACTTCTGATGCAGCCCAGGGCTGTAAGCACACATTGACAGCTTGTGTCCAGCTTTTCATGCACCAGTACCCCTAAGTCCTACTCCACAGGGCTACTCTCAATCGCTTCATTCTCCAGCCTGGATTGATACCAGGGATTGCTCCAGCTGAGATGCAGGACCTTGCACTTGGCCTTGTTGAACCTTATGAGGTTCACATGGGTCTACTTCTGGAGCATGTCCAGGTCCCTCAGGATGGCATCCTGTCCCTCAGGTGTGTCAGCTGCATTAGTTAGTTTGGTGTCATGTAAACTTGCAGAGAGCGCACATGATCCTGCTCTTTACGTCACTGATGAAGATATTAAACATCACTGGGCCCAGTATGGGCCTGAGGGACACCACTTACCACCAATCTCCATCTGGATGTCTGAGCTGTTGACCTCTGTATGCAACCATCCAGGCAATTCCTTATCCACTGAACAGTCCACCCATCAAATCCATATCTTTCCAATTTAGAGAGAAGGATGTTGTGGAGGACTGTTTGAACAACTTTACACAAGTCCAGAAAGGTGACATCCATAGCTCTTCCCCTGTCCACAGATGTACTCACTTTATAGTCAGATGAGATGTGATATTAATAGCAGACCTTTTCTTTGGTCTTGTCTGTTTGTGGTTCCCAACAGTCTTGTTACTGTTTTGGCTGTAGTGACAGCATTTCTGTGGCTAGACAGTTGTCAGATTAAAAAGAGTTTGAAAGATATGCCTCTTCTTTCTGATCTTCTTGTGCATGTGACTGATTGTGATGATACAGATGAGATTTCTTGGAGCTCCTCTGCAATTACTGAAATTAGAGGCCTGTGTTAAACTCCTGGTTTCAGTCTGGGCTTCCTCTGGGACATATTTATGGAACAAGAGATAGTAGTACAGCTGGATGCTTTCCAATTATTCCAGATTGAGTGGCAACATGTATTTGGACACTGGACTTCACCTACAAGCTCTGAAGGTGTGGTTCAATGATTTAGATGGCTCATTATGAGGTTTCTTTTTCCTACACAGAACCTGTCAAGTCTCTAAAATGCAAATACTTTCTCATTCTTCATCTGATTTAGTCACATATGGTTAACTGCTACTGCTGTCATGGAAGCTTCATTTCAGTAGCCTGAAAGCACAGAACCGCAGCAGTACTCTGCATATCATCCTGCTGGTCCTTGCAACGTTAGAGTTATTACTGGCACACCTTTGAGTCCTGCCAGATAGGCTGTGTTGTCCAATGTTTTACACAGATGCAGCAGAAGAATCCTGTCAGTGTGATCTAGCAGGTAGAAAGAGTTTTGACCTTTTTGAAAGCCACTTCATTCAAAGACTTTTGGTGTACAGCCTTGAATTTGTTTGCTAAACAGAAGTCTATTTCTCAAGAGTACTGTGGCACTCTTTGGACTAGTTTCAGTTCTTGAGGATATTGCATCATGCAAGGAAGGTACAGTCTAAGGTCTACTAGTGATTTAATATTCAGGGGGAGATAATGTCCTACTATAACCTTATGTTCAAAGGAATTTTCCAAGTCTTCTGCTGCAGAGCTGGATTTGGGTGATTTATGGTGCCTCTGACATAATTATCCAAAAAAACCTAGAGGTATACAAGGCTTTGGCTGACTTCTGCTTGTTCAAGTTTCTTCTGGTGCTGAGACCACTTGAATGTGTTCATGAAGACTCTGACCCTGGGAACTGTCTGTTCCCCTGACATGGGAGGATGGGAGCATCTGTCTTCTACATATCACTGTCTTGGATATGATGTGCTGGGCTGTGTAGAGGGTTCGTTACTTCCCCACGAAGGACATCCCTTACAACTGACAGGAAGTGATCTGAGCACTGAACATAAAATGGGCTGGCTTGTCAGCTCAAGCACTGTACTCCTTTGCAAACCACAGTCCATTGTGCTTTGATTTATCAGCCTGCATTTAAAGTCTCATTTATTTAAATTATTTCATTGTTTTTCTATTCTGGTCACACATTTATTTTCTACCTCTGTTATTACTCTGTTGCTAGTCTTATATGATAAAACAAATTTTTAAAGGCTCTGAATTAAAATGTTTAATTCCTTTTAGACTTCATTCTATTGTGCACAATGTTTGTAGTCAAATATTCTGCATTTGATGTGAAAGTAAATTGACCATATGCTTGAAGAGCTTCTCCTTTTAAGTAGCTTAAAATGAACTGTAGTAAGTGCTATAATGAATGCACTTGATTTTGATCTTATATTCTGCTATGAACGAGTTTTATACAGTGTGCACATCGTGTCTGCTAAATTGTGGCCTCACCAAATACAGACCAAACTGGAATACGGTGTCCAGTTCTAGGCTTCCCAGTTTGAGAGACAGGGAACTAGTGGAGGGAGTCCAGTGGAGGCCAATGAAGATGACTGGGGAACTGGATCATCTCTTAGGAGCAAAGGTTGAGAGCTGGGACTATTTAGCCTGGAGAAAACTGAGACTATATATGTCTATAAATATCTAAAGGGTGGATGCAAGGAAGATGGGGCCAGACTCTATAGGGGTGCCCAGGGACAGGACAAAGGCCAGCGGGCACAAGCTGGAACAGGGGGCGTTCCATCTAAACACAAGGAAAAACTTTGCTGTGAGGATGACAGAGCACTGGAATGGGCTGCTCAGGGAGGTTGTGGAGTCTCCTCCTCTGGAGATACTCAAAACGCCACCTGGCTGCAATCCTTTTAATGTGCTCTAGGCAAACATGCTTTGGTGAAGGGGTTGGACTAGATGATCTCTAGAGGTCCCTTCCAACAACCAGTGATTCTGTGTTCTTTAGCCTTACAATTATTGGTGAACTAATAAATACACAAATATAAAAATAAAACCCTCCTGGACATGTGCAGAAAAATAAAAATGAAGGAAGATATTTGGTATTAAGCAGGCTGTTAGGTTTTCTTTGAAGATTTTTTTTTTGGGGCTTTCTTGAAAACCTAATTCTGTATGTTGAGTTCCTCTGAGCTGCTTAAGAAAGCAAGCAGCAAAAGAACGTACTGAAATCCTGCCACAAGAGGGCCCTTCTCCCAGAGACTTGGAAAAGATGCTGCTGGGGAAGGACATGAGCAGTCCTTGAACCAGCAATGAGAATTGCTGTGGGCTGAACACGTCTTTGTGATATTCTGAAAGACGTCTTGAGTGTGTTAACTTAGTCCTTGGCTACTCCATTAGTCATATCTTATAACCATTGTCTGTATGTAGTGGAAGGGCTGCTTGGAGTTCAATACTGGTATGAAAGCATTGCTATTACTATTGCAGCTATAGATGGATAGATATTTGCAGTATTGTCAAAATACAGAAAATTTACCCAACTGAGATTTTTCTTTTGTGTTTTCTTTTTTTTTTTTTTGCAGTTGCCTTGTAGAAGGAGATGCTAAAGAAGAAATCTTGCAGCCTCCAGAGCCTCAGCCAGTACCGCCAATCTTAACACCGTCTCCCCCATCAGCTTATCCAACAGTCACATCTGTGTTGCAGGACAATGATAGATACCATCCAAAGCCAGTTTTGCACATGGTTTCATCAGAGCATGCGACAGACCTCAATGAGAATTATAATAAGTCAGTAGAACATTCAGGAAAGACTGAACCCGGTGAACATGCAGAGAAAAGGCTGGAACGCAACTTAAGTTTTGAGATCAAGAAGGTACCTCTTCAGGAGGGACCACGAAGCTTTGATGGGAACTCCCTGTTAAACAGGGGACATGCAATCAAAATTAAGCCTGTATCATCCTGTTTAATTGATAAGAACTTTAAACCACAGGAACAGATTTCAGGGGATTCATTTGTAGATTCTTCTCAAAACTCATGTATGGAATGCAGCGTGCCGCAGTCTAACACGGCCTTAATACCTTCACCGGAAAGTCTGCAGAGTCAGCAGGTTTTTGATACTCCACCAAGACCAGATCGTCTTTCTCTGACAGAAAAGGGACATGCTACATGGTCACTGCATGGGCCCGAAAATGCACTGCGTACGTCAGTGTCTGAAGACTTGCCTTCAGACATCTTATGCCATGGTGTTAAAACTCTCTCTCTGGTATCAAACACCACAGTTGAACATCCTTCCAGTGATATTGTTGATCATGCTACTTTTACTGTTCGAGCACCTCTCTGTTTTACTAATCCTCTTCATTCAGATGATTCTGACACAGATGAGATGAACTTTGACAAAGCCGTGAGCAAAAGCGCATCTAATGTTTCAACCGCAAGTGCCACAGTTTCTGCTGCCACTAATACTGAAAACGTTTCTGCCAGAAAAGTATTGCCAATGTCTATTGCTAGGCAAGACTTAACAGCTGTAACGTGTTCTGAAGATGGCAAAGGTAGGTTTCATTGCGGTTCAGAAATGCTACTTTTTGACCTGGTTGCATCTGTAGAGTTGGACAACAAATTTCTTTGCAGTGCAATTTCCTGAATGTAAATTTGAGCAGTGCACTATGGCAGCTTCAGAAAGGGTGCAGCTCCTTTCCTCCCAGCTCTCAGTTTGCATGTGAGCTATGTTTGTTGCAAGGTACTACAGACTTCACTAAGCTGCTTCAAAAGCTTTATTGCAAGGTATGAATGCATACTTAATTGTAGGTTTCTGTCATTGCTTGGTTCATTTTTTTTTAATCTCCATGTCTGATATCATGTAATTGCCTGTAATAGTGGCAGTTTTGGGTAGTCAAGGTAGTTTAAACAGACTTGTCCAAACATATATCAAATTCCTGTTGACTGGTTGATGTGCTGGTCCTAAAAATGTAGCTGTACCTACTTTAACTGTATCACTGTTTCACTTTGAAGTTGCTCATGATTTGGTTCCTTCATTTTAATAGCTTTGTAAATATTTAGCCCTGCTTTCCTCCTCTTCTGTACATGGCTGAGGTAGACAAGGTAATATTGCTGTTCATAGGAAAATCCAAGTTCTGCTTCAATACTGCTTGGAAAATTATTCTGTTGCTTTTCCTCTTGTGCTGCTTTTTGGAATTTTTTGAGCAAGGAAAGTCTGCAAGACTGTTTGTGCAGAAAGTTACAACATTATTTGTTGAAGACAAAAGGGCCCTAAAATGTGCCAGTCAGGCTGGCACACTTGGATCAATCAGATGGAGGATGTAGCCAGGAAGAGTAAATTAGGTGTTGGTATCAGTCTGTGAGAAGTCCAGCAAGGTGCATAGCAAGGCTGTGGAGCCTAAAAGAGAACATGAGCTTCTGTATTTAGATCAGCCTCTTGTGCTCAGAGCTCCGTGCAGTGACGGCCTCACTTCAGGAGTCTGTGCAGACTGTGTGACTTCCCGAAGTGAAATGGGGCTCAGTGTATGATGCAAGGTGCAGAACCAGCTGACCTGAAAAGACTTGCTTTGTGAACTAAATTTTCACCAAAAATCATATATCTAGAAATGCACTTTTAGAAACTGTTTCTATAGATTTTGTGGTACTATGGATATGTACAAAGCAATATTTGCATATATTTTGTTTTTAACCCTGTGACACTTTAAAAATGCTCCACAGAGCAGACAAAGCCCTTTATGTCATAGTTCAACATTTATACCAAGCAGTCCTCCTTGGATGTATTTTTGGTAGATTTTCATGTTACAGTATTTCTCCAATGCTGCTTTTAGCCAGGCTATTTTCCTTCTTTCCCAGGGCAATAACTGTTTGTCTCTGTTTGAAAATCATTACCTCTCCACACATCTCTTTATGTAGATGCTGTAAGAACATGCAAATAAAATAAGTGATAAGTCATATTTATGATAATGTGAGAAATGTCTCTGGAGAAGTGCATACAACTGCATATCAGAAACATCCTGAAATAACAGTACAGCCTTTGTGCTGCTGGTATGTTGCTGATTTCACAGGGATGGCTTAAAACTTTTATATTAATTTTTGATAACTTTTGTCATTATTGAGGGTGTCTCTGTTCCCTGTTGTGTGGTAGTGAACACTTCCTGTCTTATCTTTAGGGTGCAGGTCTGGTAATCCGTCTTGTGCTCAAGAGTATGTGGTTAGGTCACTTTGCACCAGTGATACAAAACCATGGGGTTTTTTTCATTTCCATACTTGTTCAGGGCTCTTGTGTGAAGATGGGGATGGGGATGAAGTTATCAATGAAGCTTGCCTGTAAACTTACCAGCACCCTAGCTCCTTAACCATAACTGCTGGTGTGCACGGTCTTACTGCATAATGAAATTCTCATTTTAATTCAAATGGAGAAGTAGTTCTACTCTGACATTACAAAAACAAAACAACAACAACAAAAAACACCCCCCCAAAACAACAACCAAACAAACAAAAAAAAAACCCCAAAAACCAAAAAAACCCAAACAAATAACCACCACCAAAAAAAAAGACAAAGTCAAACCCCTCACTTTTGGTTAGTGCATCCTCCATAGTGATTTTATATGATGGGGTTTTTTTTTTTTAGAAGTTATTTCAATAAATTAAGGGTTTTCTTTATATAGTAAACTTGAGATGGAACAGGTCTTGGGGAAGTCACTTTGAACACAGTGGCTTGTTAAAGATGCTGGAGTTCCTGAGCCTGCTGCTGGCATGTTGGCAGGGCAAACTTCATGGCTTCATTAGTTGAAACATTTCTTCATGTTCTTGTGAATCCTGTGTGCAATACATAGTGGGTGTCAGATGAGACTTCTTATGGCAGCAGCTGCTTTGAATTCTTTTAAAACCTTAAATTTCTCTTCCAAATTCCTTAGCAGGCCAAAGTGGGGCTTTTGCTGCCAGATCCAGAGAGGTGAGAGGGAAGAGACTGGGGACGGAATGTGTTACTGGCACCAACAGTAACCATCTCCTCTGGCTCCTGTTTACTCTTCTGGCTAGTAAGCCTTGCACTACACTGTATAACCAGTTTATATTAGTGATGTGGGAGCCAGCCTGAGTGGGGCCCGAGTTGGACTTGGGAAGCAAAACTAAGACTTGGGGCTTTAGCAAAGTGGCTAATGTGGAGCTTCCCTGGAACTTACAAAATTATCCTGAAAAACAACATTGCTTAATGTCCTTGCACTGTGAGATCTAGCTGTGCTGTCTTGACTATGGCAGTTAATATTAGAACCACTTAAGGAAAAATAAAAATCACTGCTCACCAGCTGTAAGTCACTGTCTTCAGCACAGCTGAAAAGCTCACACATGTTTTCAACATGCTGCTTGCCATGGCTTGGGAGCTTCATTGGTGGTTCGGTTGGTAGGCACCAACTGTGCATAGTTACCAGTGTCTCCAGAGGAGTTCAAGAAGCCAGTGTGTTCTAATGAGCTTAACTCGCTTGCAGTAGCTGCAAATAGACCTGTAATGAACTGCAGTTAAATTGCAGAAAATACTGTGGTTATGGTTATTGGCAAATTACTTTTCAAGAAGCAAATGCTCCCGTGTAGACTGTTAATTCTGCCTATTTTCTTTTTCAGAAAGACTAAAGAAAAAGTATTCATTGCAGTTGCTATGGTGTTTTTTTTCCTTCAAATTATTTAGACTGAAAATGTATTTTGCTTTTCTCTGTCTCACAATATGCAAACTGATCATTCCCCCTTAATGTAGAGACAGTGTTAGCCTGAAGTTGATCTCAAGGCATTAGTATGGTAAACAAAAATATTTTATACTGATTGGAGAAAATATTATTTTTGCCTTAAATTTGATACCAAGTTTAGGATGATCTTGCATATCAAAAGATAAAATTCTAAGAATCTAGAAGGTAAATTTAAGTGTGTTCTTAACCTTACCTAAATGTCATTTGATTTAGATGCTGATGCTAGTGAAGATTCCTCTCCCCCGCTCCCAGAAAGAACACCAGAATCATTTGTATTAGCAAGTGAAGAGAGTGAGTTTTTAATGTTTTGTGGTAATGGGGGATAAAATGTGAAATGCATTGTGGTATTGTATTTGAATGCCCCTGCTTTTCGGTTGATTTTAATGTGTTAGAGCAAATTGCACGACAGAACGAAATCTAGCATCTGTAATGGCTTATTTTGAGGTTTAACCTTCACAAGCCCTTGAACACAGTCAAATTAGTTCACACTTTCTGACTAACCTTGTTGTTACATATTTCACCATATTGGAGGCTTCAGGAGTGATTTTAGTGGAGCTGGTTTTCAATCGCAAGGGTATGGAAGTGATACAGTGGGGAAATGCAGTACAGGTACAGAACAGGAAACACGTGAACAGTGTTTATCCGATTCTCCTTTTGCTGGCAAATGAAAGATAATGACATTACATACTGCACTGCTTGGAGTGTGTTGTAGTTATTTACTGATGCTTTTGTTTAGTGTCGCTTTGTGAAACTTTGACATTTTTTTGGCCAAGGTAGTTAATATAGATATTTTTCAGTGTAAAAACATTGAAGTTTTGTAGATATGTCCCTTGAAGTTAATAAAAGCCAGTGATCCTTTCTTTGTCTATTATGGACTTGCTTCTTTTCTACAAAAACCCAAGAAACAAAGCTTGTGCTTTGAATTATGTTGTGTTTTCCCTTATCTTGAACACTCTCCATGTAAAGAGAGATTAATGTTTTTTACAAGCATTTAAGTTTTTTAAAGTTGCTTTTTAGCGCATTTTTAATGCCTCATCATGGATAGAAGTCAAGTATGTTGTGTTTGATTTTAATTTTTCATAGGTGCACCCTTGCTGAAGCCAGTTATGATTGCACAGTCTGAGTGGAGCATATTGCGTGATCAGCATCTCCCTGAACAAACAGTCTCTACAGTAAGTACAGGAGGCAAGTCTGTACTAATCAGTCATTTCTAGTTCAATTGGAAGCTACAGCAAAAAGCAAAATACATATTTGTGAAAGGTTCTAGCTGTTGATAATCTACAACTAGGCAATTTTACCTCTGCCTGAGCTGCTGAACTGATGTGTTAAGAACATGTTTTATTTCAAATAAAGCAATCTGGTTTTCCAAGTTCAGCAATACTTTTTAAAGTTATCCTTAATATACCTTAAAATAAATCTTTAAGAGTGTAAATATGCTGCTTTTGTGGAGCCTGCTCTCTGCCCTGAATTGATCATAGGCTAATTCAAGTTGAAGGATAATTGCTGTTCTCTAGACTAACCTGCTGCATGAAGCAGGGACTTGGACCAGGCTGCTCAGGGCTTTATCCAGTTGGGTCTTGGAAACCTCCAGTGATGGGAGGCTTCATATTCTCCATGGGCAACATGTTTCACTGCCTGATAAAGATTTTTCCTTATATCTACATTTATTTTAAATTATTCCTTTTCTGCCCATCAGATTGCACTTTTCACATTGTTCTAGTAGTTGTTCAGAGTCATCCAGCATAAACAGTGGGCAAAATGTCAAAAGCATATACATCTTTACATTTATACCTTTTTTTTTTTTCAGGCTCCCCCCCCAATACACTTTACAGCCACCTTCACACACCACTTAAAAATGTAACAAAAAAGATAATGTGAATTTTCAGGGACTATAAATATAGTGTGAGAACTAACCTTTGCATTTTACAAATAATTTGTGTGACAATTTAAACTTGTTATTAAATATTAAAGGTCCCTTCCAACCTAAACCATACTAGTGATTCTATCAGGTAAGGTTCTGATAGGAAATTATTAACTACCGTAGCATTTTTGTCAGTGTTATAGCAAGTCAGAAATGTAGGAGCAAGTAGATATTTCCACTGATGTGTATTTTTTTTTATTATGTTCTTTTAGTATTTTGGAAGCATTTTATAGAATTATTTTAAATATTTCTCATTACAGAGTTTGAAAACAACTTCACCTACCGGTAAGTGATGGAAAAGGTTGTTTGTGGAAACATTTCTGGCATTTCTGAAAAGGCTGTCTGTTGTTAAAGCTTCTAAGGTGTTCTGAGGAGGCAAGTTACAAGGCTAATTAAAAAAACTAAACTTTGGTATGCTAAAGTAATGAAGACCAAAAAATATTATAACAATTTTCTTCAGTTTAATTAGAACCATCACATGTTATTGCAATAGAAATTGTAAAAGTTGGTGAATTAATTTCTTCAGTTTCATAAAGGCAAGAGTAAACATGAGAATTTCAGCAGTGATAAGTTTGTATGTATATATGTATGTTGCATATTTACCAAAGTCTTTAATTTTTGGTCTTCTGAAAAGGCTTCAGTAAGAAGCCTGCTCTGTCAGCTAATGTTGAAATCTGCAGCAAGCAGCTTCAGCTGTAAGCTTATGCCTGCTGTCTGTCTTCTGCATCTGCTTGAACTGGCTTGTACAGTCTCCTTGCAGCTGCATGTAAAATACCTGGTAGATGTTTTTAAAAATAAATTATTTTTCAGATCTATTACAGTTTTGTTAATAGGGAGATTCTCCAAGTAATGCAACACAGTTACTTACAGTGTCTTCTTAAGCACCTTTATTTTAGAAAGAATGTGAACAGATGCATTTATATTGATGTTTTGAATGGCACTGTGAGCTCTTGCTATAAATAGGTGCTACATGGACTTTTAATAGCCATACAAACTTTTAAAAAAACATAATAATCTGGTGAACAGGAATGTGTCATTGTCATTGAACATCTGCTTCATAAACAGTTTTGAAGTATTTTGTTAAGAAATGAGAAATTGGCTTTTAAATCTTTATTTTTGTAAATAATATTTGATGTAAGTGGTGTTCTGCCCCGAGCTGTTCTTAAATAGCGTTCACACGGTGCTGACAAAGTGAATGTCACAGTAAGGAGGGGTGTGGCTGTGTGTGTGTGTTTTCCAGATCGTCCTGAAAGAAGCAACAAAATGCCAACTGACATTTTACCTCAGATTTCTTTTTCTGGCTCCACTGATGCAAGAGGTCAAATTTCAGAATTCCCCGCAGAAGTTACAGATATTGGTAATTGCAGTTCTTCCAAAACATAATCGCTAGATGATTTCAGCAGAGGATGTGTTAACAGTACTAGTTTGGATAGCTGCTACTACTGTCTCCCTTCAACCTCCCTTATCTGTTCAGTATTGCTGAAAGAGTTTTTCCCAGAATGACTGAGTCAGTCATTCCTCACTTTGTTACAGTGTATGAAATACAGAGTCAAATGGGATATAACTTCTGTAGAAGACTGGAAACTGTCAGGAGTAATGCCTAAGAAAACTGTTTTGGTAGGCAGAGAAAGTAAAAAAAAAAAAATAAATGATAACAAAGGCTGCAATACTGTATTTACTGAAAAGTACTTTCCATATGAGGTTTAAATAGTGAACTATAATTATAAAGAAATTCTTCATGTTTGTATTTCCTATGGTCATAGTGCCTTTAGAACTCCTAATACCATAAAGCTGGTTGTTTTAGCCCTGAGAATAAACCTCTTCCCTCAGAGCTGGAGCGTGTCTTAGAGCGATCTTTCTGACTGCTGCCAACGTTTGTGAGACTGTGTTGTCCGAGTGGACAGAAGCAGTTAATACATGTCTTTCCTTAGGTTTTGGTAACCGCTGTGGAAAGCCCAGAGGACCAAGAGAGCCACCGTCAGAATGGACATGATCCAGGAAGCAATGGACATACTATAAATAAATTATACTGGAAAACTCAAGTGCCACTGAGAGCTAGACAATAGTATTCCACTTTTCTGGGGGGACTAACACAGAGCAGTGTAGATCTAACTACCAAATGGTACACTCTTGCAGTACATCCCACGCAAAACCTTGAACGTTGTTCACAACAGTGGATTCCAGTATTACAACTTAACTTTTTGCTGGGGCCATCTACCTGCCTTATTACACTTAGAAGAAAGTATTACATATGATTTATTTTGTAACTTCAAGTATTATTGCCTTAATGTCTTTTAACCCTGTTACACGCTGCTTGTAGACATATGTTAATATAGTAATACTTTTGACAGATTGTGTTTATGGACTACTTTTTGCTAACGTTTGATTACCATGTATGCATTATTTTGTATATGTACAGGGCAAGTAAGTATATAATTTGATAAAGTTGCAATCATAAAATATTAACAGAAGATGTAAGAAATCTCTGCATGATCTAAATTTTTTTGTGTACCTTATTTGTAAATTATTTGCCCTGAAGTTTTAGAAAATAGTTTCTGGGGTTTTTTACAAAAATTGCTGGACACACACAGCCAGAATTGCAGGTTAGCAGAGATAAAGATTGTAATACATTTTGTAAATTGTAAGCAAAAGGTTATTTTTATATTATATACTGTTTAATTGTCAGACCTAATTTGTTCTGGTTTTCATCTAGTCATGGAGATTCAGTAAGTGCCTTGGAACAGTATTGAATTCTCTTAGCCTGTGTATGTTACTTCAGTGTTCTGAGTTCATCTGGAATTAGATTATCAAAAATATTTGTATGTTTCTAGTATATTTGACCTGCCAGTAAAAGAGAAACCATTCTACAGAATCAACACTCCCTAGTTTTCATTTTAATGTTTCATCAGTTGCAACCTTTAGAAAATTCATCTCTATCAACTTTCTGTATAATAGGATTTTACGGTTTTAATATGATGTGTTTCTAATTTGGGAAAACCAGAACGCACTGGTAAAAGGACTGTTTAAATACCACTGTCTTCTCTTACAAATGGTAAATACCATTTTTGTTGTTCAGCAACTGTGTATGTAAGAAAGCAACATATATGAAGGTTCACATAGAGCCCTTGCAGCTACACTGTATCTTGGCAATATATGATGTCAAGAGTTAATCCTTATAAGGATTCCACTTAAACTTTTCTGTAATACAATCTTTAAATTAAAGAAAGTCAAAACCTCACTATGGGTGTTTTTAATCTTAGGAAAAAAAGTTATTTGGAAGAAAACTAAAATAGAGGGAAGGATAGCAGTCTGGCTTAGCTTATAGAACTCATACTTGAACAAAATAGTGATCTTCATTACCTTACTTTGGGTAGCTACTTTTAAAGTTCTGGCTAGTACTGATACCAGAGAAGTGAAGAAGAATGTTTAGAGGTTTTAAGTAGTGAAACTATTAATTTGAACTTTGGCTGTGGAAACATTGCTTTACTACTTACACTGTTAGGGTTTCTCTGTGAAGAGAGAGCTAATGCCTGGATAGCAGCCCTATTAGAAATTCCAAAAGATGCATAACTTGCATTGAGTGTCTTTGACTGTGGGTTAATCACCATGCATTTGGTACAGAGGAGAGACGGCCTAGTGGGGAGCTCTTTCAAACAACACTGTGCATGATAAATACTTAATTTCCCAGGGGTAGAGTTTTGCAATTATTCATTTAAAAATAAATCATTCGGTGATCTAGGCTGTCTGGGATATAGCCTGCATCAACTAGATTCCTCCTTTGTAAACAGCTGAGATGCCTTGCAGTTGGCAGAATAAAGTTGCCCTGATCTTTGTTCCTCTTTCCCTGCACTGAAGATGATTAGCTTAGACTTCCACTCTTAGAGACCTCTTGTGGTCTTGTAATGCAAGAGAGGCTGTCATGTCAACACTGGACAGTCCAAGTCATTTTAACTTTGAAACAACTGTTTCCAACTATATTTTGGCTGTACTTTTTAAGGGCCATTTCGATATTTCACAGAAAGGTAGAGGTTGGAAGGGACCTCTGGAGATCATTTAGTTCAACCCCTCTGCCAAGGCAGGTTCACCTAGAGAAGGTCACATGAAAACATGTCCAGGCAAGCTTTGAATGCCTCCAGAGATGGAGACTCCACCTCTCTGGGCAGCTGGGTCCAGTGCTCAGTCACTCTCACAGTAAAGAATTTCCTCCTCATGTTTAGATGGAACTACCAAGTTCTTCAGATGCTTAGTTCTATATTTTCATGGTAGGGAAATCTGTGCATATTGTAGATTTTCCACTTTCCACATTTAAATTTCACTTAGAGCAAAGGCTGACAAAAATGTGTGCTCTCTACAGGCTATCTGGTAATGTTTAATTAAAGTACATCCAGGGTGATACTTTTTTTCCCCTTACATTTGTATGGATTTGGATAGTATTCCAGACTCAGCTCATCACAAACTTCTCAGCTTTTCTGTGCTTTAGAGATATGAAATTGCAGTTGTCCTGTGTGGATTTCTGTATCCTTTGGCAGATGTGTTTTACAGTTCCCTGTTGCCTGCTTACTTTTGTCTGGAGTTTTTTTACATTTTCACTTGTTTTATTTCAGCAAAAATTAACAGCTTTAAGTGCAAGGCAAAACCTGCCTTGTCACTACTTCCTCTATCCAGCATTGTGGGTGGTACAGAGAGAAGCTCAGGTTTGGATTCAGAAGATGAACACAAGAAGGGAGCATGGAGGTAAAAATGAAATCAAATATGAAATGTTTTGTGAGGCAAAAAGCTCAAGCATGAAGGTAATGACTTCACCCCTCTGCACACTTCCACCCAGACACTAAAGAGGGTACTGTGAGGGAAAAGAATAGGGGGAAGGGCAAAAGGCAAAGCAAGATGGAGATCAAGGTTAGGATGGAATTGAGGACGCTCAGAAAACATCAGGAGAAAAGACAAAAACTGCCTGCACTTGATGGAGGAAACATGAGTTGTGGAAGAGGTAAATCAGTGGGAGAAAAGGGTGCAGTTAGAGGTTCCTGACAGTTAAGTGAGGGCAGAAATCAAGGAGCATGTGAGGAACTGTAACAGAGGCATTTTGGCTTCTATAAGGCAGCCACTTGTCATTATTTCTGTGTAAAGGTCACTTCCACATTATCCCTTAAAGCTGTGCGTGTGAAGGTTTGAAACAGTTATTGAAGCAGTTTACTTCCCTTTCTTTGAAGATGAACACAGGTAATGAGCTGGAGTGAAAAAAAAAAGTCTCAAACCTAGATCAAGAAAAAATCCTCCAGGGTGCTGCCTCTTCACCCTGACTCCCCCCTCGACTACAAAACACAACTGATTTTGACCTCTGAGCCTTGCCTGGGATGTTATGATTAAGAGATGTGTATGGAAGCTCTGGCTCACAATTGCTCAGAAGTTTATCAGTCTTTTTCTTTCTACAGTGTACAGTTTTATAGATTTACTCATTGCAGCGATTCACACTCACGGGGTGGAACTGGAGCACACTACCCTTGTTGTCTCAGACTGAAATGAAGGGTAATATGAATCAGAGTGGATAAGCGTGATGTGGTTTACAGTCAGGGCTTTTCGTAGCAACCACTTTAAAATTACCTGAAAATGTCTTAAAAGCTGCATAGCAGTGACTTCCTTATCCTGTAGCATTCCCACTAGGTACAGGTTGGAAATAAAGGCACAGCTTTTCTCAAAATCAGCTGTTAAGCATTATCAGGGTTCCACTAATTCAGTCTGAAAGTCTTAAAAGCTGCACTTGACATTGAATGTGAGATCAGTGCATGTCTACACCTACCATGAAATCACTGGTGTTCCTGATGCAACTGCAGCTGTGCTTGGAAAGGCAACCCTCAAACAGCTTTTTAAGCAACTGCTTCTTTCACGTCCTCTGTGCTGAGCTGCAAAAGAAGCCTCACTTGCCTGAAGGTTCAAGGGTATGCTGTTTCTTTTGATTTGAAACCTTTTGTTGTTTTCTGAGTATCTCTTTAGCTCCAGGTGTGAAAGGCAGCACTAAAAGAGGCCATGCTCTGACTCTGCTTTTACAGTTCTATTGTTGCTGCTGCTGTCATAGGCAGGATTGGGTAGTGAAAGTTGGATCATGTGAGTGTACGTGAGCATTCTCAGGGTGTGGGCTGAGTGCTGGTAGCCAGGCAGGTCAGTACAGCTCTAGGCACTGTGCAGTCCCAGCTGCCTTCCTTCTCAACTGGGATTTGCTCACAGCATTCATGAGCTCCTAATGATAAAGCTCTTGCCTGCAGTGTAACCCCAGTACACTCAGAGAAAACTGAGCAAGAGAAGGTTGGACTAGAGAAAGACCAGGATTGAAAATGACCTTGAAAAGAGGAGTTGGAGAAGGAACAAGGACTTTGGCCAATGCAACTTCGTGCAACAGAGCAAATAGGCAAGCACGTGCAATTACACATAACTGCTGCTTTGAAAATTTTTCCAGCACCTGAGGTAGAAGTCACATCCCAGCAGTATAAACAACTTGCAGTTACTGCAGCACTTCACCAAACAAGGGCCTTTCACATGATCTCAAACTACTCTTCGACTCTGAGGCATGGAGACAGCTTCCACAGGAGGTTATGCTGTGTGGGGTAAAAACCAAGGCTAAAGAATGCGCTTAATGAGGACGCAGTGTAGCTGGGGCAGGCCAGTACAATGCACTGACTGGCCTCCTGGAAACCTCAGCGCATTTTAAGCCTGTTAAGATAGAAAGTCTGCAAACGGGATAGTTTAACAGTTTTGGTAACATTCAGTAAGTGCTAGGCTCTGTCTGATGTGATCACAGAATCATCTAGGTTGGAAAAGACCCATGGGATCATTGTGTCCAACCATTCAGCCTACTCTACATGTTCACCCCTAGACCATCCAAGCGATTCTTAGGTGATTTTCTAACCATTTCAGTGTACGCAGTCAGTCAAGATGTGGGTTTGTTGATCATTGGGACATCAGCTAGAGCCAGAAAATACTGCTTTCTCTGCCTCAATACCTCCAATCACCCTCCAGATCTGTACCAAATGCTGAAATTCATCATTGCTAAGACTGTACATAGCAAAAGCTTAGTATTCACCTTTTTAAAACAGTGAGTAAATAAAATCTTGTTTGCCTGTGTGCTCAGATCTCAGAATCTGAACTTCTGGGGTAAATGGTCTTTCCCTGGAGACACTTAGCTGAAAACATCTTCTGTTTTGATCTATGAAGTCATTGCTGCTGTAACAGTTGATTTCTTTAACCACTTGACTCTTGCCTCTGAAAATATAGCATGTTTGTATGAAGAACTTACTGTGGTGAAGCCAAGGCAAAAAATTAGTTTTTCACTTTGGCTTAAATCCTGCAAAGAGTTATGTGAGTAACTTCTACACATAAACAGCCGTAGTGAGCTCAATGAGGCTATTCATCCGCAGAGTTAAGGATGTGTGTAAATGTTTGCAGTTCTGGGGCTCTCGTAAGGAGAGCGGTTAGCTCTGTCTTCAGCACTGCAAGTGAGCTCCACAGATTTCAGCTAGAGAAGTGGAAGTTGTCCTTCACATCTACAATTCCCACTCAGATCTATTGGAGTTCTAGTCCTTAGTGTAAAAGATCACAGGCATGGAAGAAATTCAATCTTTTGGGTTGGTAGGAGCAAAATCCCATGGAGAACTTGACTGTCAAGTCAAATGAAGAGTCAGACTTGGTTCAAAGAGGATCCCATTGTTCTAATGTGGAGTATCAAAGATTGTGCTAAGCTCTTCTGCTTACTGACTGATCATTCTTCATGAGATGTCTGGTGTTTGGTTCCATCCTGGTATATACTCCACATCCTACATCTCTGGCCTGATGTGAAAAAGGACAAAAAAAAATCAGGTTCAAAAGTCTTGACTATTTTCAAGTATTCTGATAGATTTGTTCACAGTTTTATTACCCCTCTTGGTGTTTTCACCTTAAGTGGTGTATTCATTGTTCAAGTGAGGCTGGGAAAGTTGGCAGGAAGAAGACATAAATGTTATGAGGAAACACGCAAGCTTTCTGGTGTCCATTGGCTCTAACTGCTTCCCTTTTACTTGCTGCACCTCCAAAATAGTTTCAGCATTCACTGTGTATGATTTATGGTGAGTATTTAACTTTGGAATAGCACAGGTTGGCAATTTTGTTAAAAAATAGTAATGTAGCTTCTGATCTCTATTTCATTAGACACGATTAAAAACTAAAATAGCCATCCATCACCCTGAACTCCAGTAAGGAGCCTAGGGCTACGTTTCCCATTGATGTGAACAGTCCATACCATCAGGCTTTTCTGGAAAAGCCCTTGTATGTTGGCTTTTTAAAAAGTTAATTAAAAAATGATTCATAGCTCAGCTCACAAGATCTGTGTCGAGTAATTTGTGAGCACTTCAAAAGTGAAGCAACCTGATTCAAAACACGTTCATAAAATATGGTGTATGCTTGGTGCGTGGTAAGGAGTGTGGCAGTCAGGAAGAACGAGGAGCACATAGCTCAGGAGGAGAGAGGTGGGAAGAGCTGAACTGTAGCAAGTACAAGGAGGAAACTGTCTTTGCCTCTGGGTAATAAAAGGTCGAAGTGAACTTGTCAAGCAGGTTCCCAGTTTTGTGAGAGCCTCAGAAGTACAGAAGAGGTGTGGTTGGGTAACAGGAATGCAGCACAAGGGAGAAGCTTCATTAAACAAATCGAGAGGGGTTTGAGTTTCTACAGAAAGTGCAATTGTGTACCGGCCTTTTTGGTTTTGCCTGATCAGACCATGGGAAAGATTGCTCCTCCAGGGTGGGAGAAAAATTGGTGGTGGAGCCCAATAAGGATAAACTGATCTTTGAAATGTCCTGGGATTGGTGGGAGAGGTAGAGAAATTAAGAATGACAAGTTTAGAAAGCAATCTGTTGCGTAGATTTTGAGACCTCAAAGTGACACCTAAACAGTGGCACTTTACGATACCTTTGCCATGTAATGTACATGCATTTATCTAAATGTCTGTTGATATGTAATCCACTGATAAGAGGGAAGCAATGCAAGTAATTATTCTGATAATGTAGACTTTACGACTAGTGGGACACATAATAGTTCCAAAAAGTGGTAAAGTGTTGCTGAGCAGCTCTCTCCCCTTCTTGTGTCCTCAGACAACAAATCTGGCCAACAGTAGTGATGCTGGAAAGAACACTCAAGTGGATTTTTTTTTTTTAATTCTACCCTTTTGGGAAACACATTTTTAGACCCTACAAACATTATTTCTACAGATAAATTAATTACTGTTTGGAAGCTGTGTCATGATCAAAGTTGTAATGAACTTACCTCTCTATCATTTCTGGTTTTCACATTTTCCATTTAGAAAAATTGAACTGGCACTCAGGTAGCTGCTCCACAGCATGGAGGGTGGTCTTAGACTCTTTATAAAATTCTTATAATTAAAAAAAAAGAAAAAGAAGTTAGGCCTCTTCTGGACCTCAGGTACCCGACAGTCTTCTCTGGCTGACAAAGTCAGAATGGCTACACAAACCAAAAAGGTATCCCATAGATTTTTCCAGATTAGTCTGCAAGATCCAGCTCAACCCTACCTCCAGGAGGGGTTTGGCTCCTAGAGAGGCAGCTTTTCTCTGGGGCTTGTCCACAGCCCCAAGATCACAGGGGAAGTATTTTGGAAGGGACCGGCATTTGTCGCTCAACTGAATGCTTTATGTTTTGGCAGTTCAGAGCTTGTCTCCTCACCACTTCTGAAGCATGAGATGTGCTCTGAGGACATCCTTGTAACTCATAAAATATATAGGTGTCCTCACAGACCACATCATGTGCCTATTTAAATTTGTATTTAAAACAATGAAACAAAATCCCTGTTTTGTTAGAGACCAAAATGCATGTAACAGTAAGATCCAGAGGGAGGGCACCAGGGCACGTGACTTCTTGTAAACTCGCTGCACGCTGCAGTTACACAATGCAGAAGGCTGGACGGAGTAAATTCTTCTCTCAAGGTATTACATAGATAGATCAAGCAAGAACTTTTTAATGTCTCTTCTCTCAGTCGATGAATTTACATTTTACATGTGAAGGATTTTTCTATGTGTTTTTTTTTTTCTCTCCTGTTTCTCCTGCCTCTGCAATATCTCAAAGTGTCAGAAGCAACCAGTACGAGGGAGTTCACTTGGAGCAGCCTCTGGGCCAGAGTCTGTGGTGAGATGACAAATCCTTTCTACATGTTTACTGGAATTTGGAGCTCTCTGTCACGTACACTCAGCATTCCTGCCCCTAAGCCAGGGCAAGACCGTACAAGTAACAACATACGGTACCACGGTGGGTTTACGTAAAGAGGCTGGGAGGAGGAGCCGGGTTATCTCCGGTGTTCAGAGCAGTGATTTGAGGCTGATAGGGATGGGTTAGGTTTATATTAATATTTTTCATTCCATCCTGAATGGATCCCAAGCTGCCATCCAGTACATTTAAAAATATTTAAACATTTTTGGGTGACTTGTTTAATGTGAGTGCATTCTAATAAGTAAGTACAGTATCTTCTGCTTAAACCTAGCCTGCAGTCTCTGTGAGATGTTTTCCTAATCCCATGGTCTAGAAACTTCAGGTACAATTTATTTCCCATTACACCAATAGAGCTGAGAAAATTCAAGGACGTTATGGCAAATGTGCTTTTACTTGTGCAATTTTTTCTTGAATTAACTGTTTCTCAGAATCACTGAGGCCACTGATCTGAAGAGCTGCTGCCTCTAAAGTGCAATAAAATCTGTGAATAGACAGAAAGTTCTTTATTGTGGATTTCTCCATGTAGATGTTGTTTATATGAGTGAGAAGCTGAGGTGAGCAGTGAAAGATTAGCTGCTAGTTAAAAGAAGACTTTTATATGTATACACACACACACACACTCCCTTATAAACTGCTACACTTGCTTGTTAAGAAGTATACGTTTAGAATTTAATTTGGGAGAGTCTATGACTTTTCTTTATAGAATCATAGCATGGTTTGGGTTGGAGAAGACCTTAAAGATCATATAGTTCTAAGCCTCCTGCCATGGTCAGGAACAACTTCCACTAGACCGGGTTGCTCAAAGCCCCATCCAGGCTTGGAGGGGACATCCATAACTTCTCTGAGTAACCAGTTCCAGTGTCTCACCACCCTCACAGGGAAGAACTTTTTCGTATTATCTAATCTAAACCTACTGTAAAGTCTCTCTGAAGCCTTCCTTTCTCCAGGCTGAACAACTCCAATTCTTTTAGCCTGTCCTCACAGCAGAGGTGCTCCAGCCCCCTGATCATTTTTGTGGCCCTTCTCTGGACCCAGTTGAGCAGTCCCACATATGTTTGTATGCTGGGGGCCCCAGACATTTTTTTTTCTTTGTATTGCCATTAGAGTTGTCCAATTTGAAACGGTTATTTTCAAGTTTTTCCCTTCTGCAAGGCAGCATTCCCTGGTGTCAATTGTCACTTTGGAGGTACAAACTGTTGTAAAGTTCTCATAAGCAGCAAATCTGCAACTAATACACTTTTCCTTTTTTTAGTTCTTTCTTTCTTTCTTAAGAATGTTAAAAAGTAGAGTTTTGGTTGTGATGCCTGCTTAGACACAATTCTTGTGTTACTGGTTACTGTATTTTCTCTTGGGAAAATACCCTCACACACTCCAGCCTGGAGGAGTCATCTGAGCTGGAGAACATCTGACTCCAAATCAAATCTTTCTTTAGTCCAGCTTGGGCACCTATTGCATTTCTGTTTCTGTTGGAGATGGGGGAAGGACGTTAGAGACTCTGAAACTGAAAGGCAATGGAAATGATGGGCTTGTAGGTGTTGCATACCTGGACACCATGTTCCTTCCCTAGAAGGCAATACAAGGATTTTTCCACTGTTTTCTTTGTCCCTTGCTGCATTAGCCCAGTTAACATCAATGGGGTTTATTGCTTCTGATCCCTCAGATTTGAAACTGTTTTATCTACTCCTCCAACAAATGTTATGCACAGCTATGAATGTTACCTCAGCAGTACTGATAGCTGCCAATTTTGTTCTCAACCTGTATTTATAAGGGACTTTGACTAGTTTTAGCTTTCCTTGTTTCCAAATCCATAGCATGATGGATTAGAGATTATGGGTACTCACCCAGGGATTCCTCCCCTGGATTGCAGGAATCTTGGATTTGACTTGGTCAAAGATCGATCTCTCAGGATATGTAGGCATATGCAACTGACTGGAAGTAATAGGGACCATAATTGACTGTTAGACTGAGTCTAACAGCTTGACTAAAATCTGAGTAATGTTCAACTTTTAAAAAAGACCTTATGAATCCATCCCAATTATCAAAAAGATCTTGGTATTTTCACTGTGTCAGTATAACAATAAATTATTAGATTGAAGGACATGGTGCTATGAGGACATTTGGTAAAAGTAGGATTTACAGAATAATTCGGCACTGCTATAACAGAGGTTGTGTTAAAACTTAAACCAATTAAAATTAAACTAAACCCTTAGTCAAAAACAAACTAGAGCCACAATCAGCTGTGAAGCCCCAGATTCTCCTGTTGCAAGAATCCTATAGAATTTTCAAGCTGATATGAAAGGATGGGGTGTGGGGCTTTTTTGAGCTCAGTCAGAGACAGTTCAGATTATTAGTTACTGGAAAAGTGGCCGCTGCGACTCCTTGTCATAGTGAATAGATACTGATCCCTGTGCTTGCTCAAGCACAGGAGATGATTTGCAGGTCCTTCTCACTGAGATATTTGGAGTGGCCTGCAGCCAGGGCACCAACCAGAGGAACAGACTGTCCAGGCACAGCCCTGCAGAAAGTACCTGCCAAAAGAGCCCCTCTCCTACAGCCTCCTGTTCACCAAGGACAGGGCCAACTGCAGTCTCGCTCTAGTAACTGTGGTATATACACTGCAAGAAGGTTTAGGTTCTGCAATGTATTCTAAACAAACCGAAGATAGGATATGGTGAATAAATCTTAGTGGTCAGACTGTGAAGGAATTTAAGTGAAGGTAGCTATAATGGTAGTGGATTCTAAGGGAAATTAGGAAAAAAAAAAAAAAAATTACTACTTGTGTAACTATCTGCACAGACTTGTGCAGACCTGAAGAGAAATCAGGTATCTCAAATGGTAGTGAGGAGGGTGTTAATCTGTAAAAACTCTAGAACTGCAAACCAGCAGCTTCATCTGAAGAAAATTAATTTCTAAATTAATATTAATTTCTAAATGAATATTTACTGAAATAAGAAAATCAGTAAGCCTTTTATCCCACCCCCCAAATGCAAAGAAACTCTAGTTTTGCTTGGTTTGCATTCTCTTTTTTCCATACTTAAGTTTTATTCATTAATTATGCTCCTTTTGTAATGAAAAATCCTAAGGCCATTTCAAACAGTCTGATTTTTTTTTGGATGCTGTGAAGACAGCAGCAATTCAAACTATCTTTTAAATGGCTAAAAGATACTGAAATTGATTGTATCAATACTTTCCAAGTTTGCTTCACTGCTGTGACTGTTTCTACACTTCAAAAAAAAAATAGAAAGAGAAGTAAAAACTTTCATGTGTTAAACACAAATGAGAAAAGAATGTTATAAAGACTGAAGAGCTGTTACAACAGTAATAAGCAGCTACTTGAAAAGAACATTATACAATTATTGTATGTCCTTCTCTGAAGCCTAAACTCCCTTTGGTGGTTTTTATGGATTCTACAAAGTGTTGGCAGATGAACAGTGTAATGAAAAACATCTCCCCAGTTCTCTGCTCTGCCCCCTTCCAAATGTCTAACCCACTATACCAAGGGGTCAGAAAAGAGACATCAGCTTCTTTGGTGGAAAAAAAAAAAGGCTTTTTAGCATAAACCCAGCTTGGTCAGCTGTTAAATTGAAGATGGTGGGCTGCACATTCACAGTGCTTAGGTGTGGGGATAGTGTCCCTTGTGAAGGATCACAGGGGGTGGAAAATCTTACCCCCCTGCAGCAAGGCTTGTCATGCTGTCAGCAGCTCCAAGTTAGTCCCAACTGTCTCACTTAGTTCAATTGTTTGGGTGGTAATTGCAGAAGAATTTGGATATGCCACTGGTTGTTCTCAAAACTTTGACTATGGAAAATGAGGCTTTTCTATTTATTTTAAATCACACTTTCACGTGATGAAACTCCCACTGTAAGTACAGTCTGTGCACATACGAAGGCTAGTTCTCACCTCCATTTCCAAAGATGAGTAAATGCACTTTTACTGAACTGTAAAAAAAAAAAAAAAAAAAAAGCATTAAAAATTACATTTAGCTAATTTTGCAGACAAAAAACAGCATAAAGATGTCTAAGTGTTATTGAATGTTTTCAATTTACTCTTGGCACAGTTATTTCCATGCTTGAATTAGGAACTGAATAGATGCCAAACCAAGGAAGTAAGCACATGGAGAGCAAACTGTTGAAACTATAAAGAGATTAAATAACATTTCTGAAAATTTTATTTTTATTTGGAGACCCAAGTAAGGTTCTGGAGCATCACTTTGGTAGGCATCTAAGAGCATAAAGCCAAAACAATGTAACTCAGTCTGTTGCACTTACACAGAGTTTTTTATTTTATAGCGGATGTCTGAAATTTGTCAAAGTTTACGTGAGCATATACACTAACTTGTTTAGCTTCCTCAGTTACTGAAACAAGATAGGTATTTAAAGGAATGTTTTAACTGATAATCAACTATATCAGCATTTCATAATTTTTCTAATAAAAATGTCAACACATTTGTAATACACATGCGAATACTCTGGTAAGCTTATCCTTAATGCATGTTGTGTACTGGACCGATACGTGCCTGGCATTTTTACTGTTACGGTTTTGCCTCTTTTGGAGTTTTGTGGTCTAGAAAATCTTCACAGATTTCCCTAAGTGCATATAAAATTATAGAGAAAAGCACATTGATATTATTTCCACAATCAGTTTAAAGTCTTAAACAGCTAAGATCCTCTGCTCTCTGGGTGTATGCATCCTGTAACATGCTGCACTCACTCCACCAAGGACCGATCCCCACAAAGGCTCTCCAAATCTGTAAACCTTGGGGCGGTCACTGTGGGGGACTGGAGTTGTGACATGAGGTGCTACTACATTTCTCCATAATAGGTTGGTTTTGGGGGCAATGTTTTTGACAGCATTTCTCAAGATTGCATCATTTTATTACCAGAATATACTGTTTCCAAATAACATCAAAACAAATACATGATTCTCACCTGTATTTTATGCAAATATATTGCTTGTATTTACCCTCTTTTTTTCAAAGACTCATTATACTCTGAAGAGGTTTTGGTATTTCTCATTGTGTCTGTGTATCGCTCACAAGCGTCTGTCCACGGTGTATGCACCAGAATCCAAAGGTTTGATTAAAGTGAAAAAGAAGTAGAAAGGAAGACACACTGAAATTTGGTTGCAGTGTTTGGAATGCATGCTCGCTATAGGTACAGCACTGCACTCCAGTGCATCCATGTGACTGGTGGCAGAACAAGTGACAGGGACACCACCTGTTCCTCAAGCGAGCCCGCCAGGCTGGCCGCCAGGACTGTGGGACACCAAACACAGAGCTGGCTTCTGAAATTCAAGTGCCCTGTAATTTTCCTTGCTGACAAATGGGTATGAGATAGAAGCAGAAAATCTCCAAACATTAGTCACACTGTTTCCCAGCAAGCAACGATCACACCTATTATGTACTCTGTCGTCTTGCTACTAAACCCTTGACTTATGCTTACAAGCACGATACACTACTTCAAAAAGCAAAGGAAACAATATCTTGACTGAAGTTTAGTAGCATATTATCAGCTATCTGTTAAAGTTTGCTGCACATTTATGAGTTCATGTGTCAGTTTTTACATCTAGTTCATGTTTATTTTCACATGAGTACATTGTATTATGACTCAATGCTTTTTTTCCTTTTTTAAATTTTTTTAAAAATTTTTTTTGATATCCAGCATGTCCAGTAAGTTCAGAAATACTAAGATTTGCCTTAATTATTAACTACATTAATGTAAGTGCACATTTGAAACTATTCAGGCATTTATATAGCTATGTAGCCTAATTAGCCTGGTAAATCTTGCTAAGGCTGCTGCATGGAGAATAGCAATGTTGTACTTCCAGGTGACTTGGCAGTTCACAGAGGCTGTGGTCAAGTTTCTTAGAGCAAAAGCATGCCCTAGCATCTACTCGAGTTAAAGATCAAAACCTTCAAGAAACACTGTTCTCCTGTTTTTCAAAATCTCCAAAAATGAGAGTGTGAAAATATCAATGTGGCTTATCTGAAGTACAAGTTTACTGAATGAAATTGATACACTGTTGATTTGGTACCAGTATCGGCATAGACAAGGAACTGGGATGTAAAGTCTGTGAGGTGGAGACAGTGCCATGGGGTGCCTATATTTTTTTTCCTTCTAGAGGTATTAAAATGGATAGGTTTTTCTCACCTACTGATATCTGTAATACATTTCATGTAGAGCTGAAGATGTCCTGAAATGCATTTTGAGGATATACTCGCACAGTAGTGAAATTTGAATCATCTGTGGAAAAATCCTTTAAGCAGATTTGGCTGGATATTGAAAAATTATTCTTCACTGCTGTTGAGATGTACATTGAACCAAGTTCAGCCTGGTTTACAGTTTGGAGAAAAAAAAAAAAAAAAAAAAAAGGAAGAAACAAAGCAGGAGACGGAGTACTAGGAACAAGCGTTTTCTGAGGCTGATAGCTGCAGCTCAATGAAATTGGTCTGTGAAACAACAACAACAAAAAATCTCAAACCCTTTTTTTGTCTACTAATGTATTATATACAAAACTTCACAGAGCAATTTGATTTGGCAGATAGAAGTTTAACGTGGTAGCTACCCTGCTTTTCCACTGTGACAAGGAGACTTGCAGCTATGACTGACGAGACCAGCAATGCAAACACTCCAGGAAAGAAGGGCTCACCTGTTCACTTCTGTGACCGCTTCCTGCTCACACGAGGCCTTGGGCGGCTACGCAGCTGTATATGCCAAAGGCATTGCTAGAGGGGGTCCTGCTTGTGTCAATAAACTCCACGTTATAGGCCATGCTGCCTTTTGCTTTGGAGGAGGTAGCAGTGCCACCTCTTCACGGAAGCGCAGTGGTTGGTTGCGTGTCAGCGATCCTGCTGGTGAGCCCGACATCTGACTATTCCGGCGGGACAGCTCCTCACACAGCAGCAAACCTCTGCAGCATTTGCCCGCCTCCCGTCAGGCCCATAGGAACTTCCAGGCCTCAAACTGACTCCGTCCGATGATTTGGGAGAGCGCGGAAAACCCGGGTGTAGCCAGAAACGCCGCTGCGGCCTCAGCCTTGTTCTAACAAACGCAGCGTTGATCCAAACTAACCCTCGCAGCTCCGGGGCAGAAACTCATCCCGAGAGCTGCGGCAGCCCCTGCAGAGGAGACGGGCTACATCGCCTCACGGGCGACTTCCAGTGTAACCCTGGGAGTCGCTATTCCGAACTGCCCTTACTTCTAAAGAAATGCCTCTCTCAGGAGACGGCCCGGGGGCTGCAGGGATCCCCCCCCGCCACCCTCGCAGTGAGCAGCGCCAAGCGACAGCGGGGAAGCCCAGAACTTGAAGAATTAAAGAAAACCAGCTCCTGGCTCGCTAGCGCCTCGGAGGCCCGCCGTAAGGCGCCATAGCCCGACCACCCGGATCCCAGGGTAGCGGCTCCCCGGGACGCGACCTCCTAGGCCCGAGCCGCCCCGTCCAGCCGCCGCGGCCCAGCTCCGCCTACCACCGCTCGGGGTGGCTGCCTGCCCTGCCCGCCGCCCAGCGCAAGGAGTGTTCCGCTCCCCGCCACACCCGCCAGGAACGGGTACCGGGGCTAAAGACCAAGCACGAGCCATCTAAAGCCTCCCCATCCCGCTCCCAACCCCGAGCAGCTGCGCCCGCCCTGACAGCACCTCCCCCACTCCTCGCCCCCCCCCTCCGAGTGCGCACTCAGCCGAGCCCACCGCCCCCAATCCCCTGAGAACCCGCCCCACTCTCGCCCTACGATTGGTTAATCGCGCTGTCTCTCCGGCGCTTCACCTGCCCATTGGGCGAGGCAGGAGCGCCCCCCCCCCCCGGTTCTGTCGGTTGAGGCGAGCCGAGAGTAAATAGAAGCAGGAGCGCAAAATGGCGGAGCCGTTGAGTTCTGATCGTGGCGCGGCGTCGCCTGATCAGGAGCCGTTCGGTACTAGGCCGGCCCCGGACGCAAAGGTTTCCCGTGGGTCCCAGCCAGCCGCCAAGAAGATGAAGGGAGCTGATGAGAGGGGTCTGAAAGGCACTAAGCGTGTCAACGGTGAAGGGGGCGGCGGTGGCGGCAGCAGTGGGAGCGGCAAGCAGTCACTGCCTCTGCCAGCAGTCCTGCCGAGCTACAGCAACCCCGCGGCATGGGGCTTCCCCGCCCTCCCTTCTGGCCCCTCCGGGAGCGCGGGGGGCTTCACTTTCCCTTCTCAACTGCCCCGGAAGCTGCTCTCGCCCGCCGTTTTGCTGCCGTCGTCCGCCTCCCCCTCATCTTCCTACCAGCAGCACCAGCACCGCCACCACCGGCACCGCCTGGCTTTGGCCGTTGAGGCGGGAGGCTGCGGTAGCGGTGGGGCGGCCGGCGCTGGCGGCGGGAGCGTCAAGCCGAAGAGGCCCAAGGAAAAGCGGGACAAGGAGAGGAGGAAGCACGGGGCCTTGCCCCTGGTCTCGGCGGTGGGAGATGGCGGCGGGAGCCTGAGCGCGGCAGGCCGGGAGGAGAACGGAGAGGTGAAGCTGTTGTTGCCGAAAGGTGAGGGGGGGGTGCTGTGGCCGCGAACGGCCCGCGGGGCATCACTTGCTGCCTGCAGGCGGAGGGAGACTGTGGGGCGGGCAGGAAGGGCTGCGAGGAGGGGCGGTGAAGGCTGGAGGGCACCTGGAAGAGTCAGCGAGCCCGACTGGGCAGAGTGGGTTTGGTGTTGTATGCGAAGGTACCCGGAGCTGCTATAGCTGTTGTGAGGGAGCAGGAAATGGTTGTGATGCACGGGTCGAGCCGTTAGAATGGCTGCCTGCCGCCGCCCAGCCTCAGCACTTTCAGCCCCGGGGCAGTGCCCCTTCAGTGGGGCCTTACCTGCCTGCCCCCTCCACCCTGCCCTCTCTAGAGCCGAGGCTACCAAGGCTTGCGTGCTGCGTGCTGGCCCCTGCTAGGAGACCGCTGGCGTTGTGTAAGTTTGTGAAGAAGGCAGTGGCAGTTTAGTCAACCCTGTCAAAAAAGGGGGTGTGGAATTAGCGATGGCGTCAGCTAGAAGCTGCCAGAGGCCTTAGGTTTTCTTACCTATTAGGGAAATAAGGGTGCCTAGTAATTTACTAGAGATCTGCGAACAAAACAGAATATCTGTCATTATGGTGAGGGGAAAAAATAGACAAAACCACGTTACAAGTGTGTGTCGTGTTCCCCCCCCCCGCAATTTTGAAATGAAATCCTGAATGATCTTGTCTCTTAGGATACTAATTTTACAGGCTAAGTCATTGAGTAGTAGAGAGCATGCTGTTAAAATTTAGATACTTTTATACTTTTGGAATCTCCTGTAGTTGCTTCTTCGGGTTTACTTTATTTCCTGAAGATCACTGGGCTAAAGTCTTCCAAGGAATGCTTGAGGCCTTCAGGAGAAGGGGAGGAGTGCTGTGTTAGTTTATTAATGGGGCTGGACAAAAATGGCCATACCAGGTAAGACAAGATATTAGTCAGGATTCTTAGATTCTTGATGATTGCGATCAACAGTAGATGCTTGGGAAGTAAAAGACAGTGCAGAAAATACAAGAATAGATGCTTTTATTTGAATTGCATGGTTTCTCCAGTGACCTTAAACCAAGTGTTGATGCTTTTGCATTTACACTGAAATATGAAGATCTTGAAACACTTTGTTACATAGTTTAGGTAATCTTCCATTTTTTCAGAGGAAAGATAACTTATAGCTTCTATGTAGGCTTAGGTTACTTTGATTGCAGTCTGTACCTGTAGTTACAAGATGAGCCAGGCTTGTAGAGAACAGCTATTAATATCAGTATGCCTTTTTGTTTGTTGTGTATGTTGTCTGTCTGCCTTACTGCATTTTCCACTGATTTCCATTACTGTCTTCATCTCGTGATTCACTTGCCTTTGAGATTGTTGGATTTTTTGGTCAGTGTGTTGCCTGTATCATTTTGTTCTTGAGATCTTGATTGCTGATGTACAAGTGGGCTTTATGTATGTCTTTTCAGTGTTTTCTAGTATTTTAGTATTTTTTTTTTCTTGTTCCCGTCCAAAATATGACTTGGGAGAAGTTTTCAGAAATTATATCAGTATGCGTTTGGTGAAGACTTGTCTTCAGTGATAGCCACTAAGAAATTCACCCCATATCTTTCTAGCAAAGCTGTGGAAATAGTAACTATATTCACTAAGATTGTCTTATTATCCTACCAGCGTTACATGAATATGTTAATAAATGTCTGGGAACAATACTACAATAACAGAGTAAAATGGTTTTTGCACTTGGTAGGAGAAGTTGACATTGATGGTCACCTGAGTAATTATTCCTTGAACCTTCTTGGAAGCAGTGATTTATCTTTAAAGAGGAAATTCTGCACCTTGTATCTGGAAAGGATGTTTTCGCAGAACTTGGATACCGACAGGCACAAGTACTTGACTTTGTAGTTTGCTCAGAAGAGATCTTTTTACCTTTCCTTTATTTCTCAAAACACCGACGTACAGGCAACAGATAACATTTTCAAAGGCAAAAGATGCCTGTTTGGCATCTGGGTCTCCAGATTTCAGTTTAAAGGAAGTGGCTTCTATAGCCAAAATTTTGTGGCGGAGTTTCCTGTGTAAATTAATCTTTGTATTCTTTAATCTGTATATTAGCAGAGAAGGCTGTAAGAAAGTGAGGGATGCACTGAGTCTTCTGCTGACAGCAGCCAGCCTTTTTAAAGTGGTTCTGTATTTGACTGCAGATGAAAGAACTGGTTTGTGCTGTTAATCCTGTGAATAATTTACTTTACAGAGAGGAAAGGAGAAATGCATTTATGATCCAGGGAGAAAAGATTGCTTGGGGGGTGAAATGCAGAATCTGAAGTACAGAAGAAAAGTAAGAATGATATATTGTGGTGGAATAGGCAGAATTTGTGCACTGAGATTGCTAGGACTATGGCATGGAATAGAAAATACAATAGGGACTGTGATTGCAACAGTGAACCAAGGAATGCAGAATGAGTAAATTTGAGATATTGACACAAAAAAGGGAGAATAGAGCATGCAAATGCTGCCTAAGAGGGAGGTGATTCTGATCTTGGTTTGGGGCAAAAGATGTATATGTAGGTGCTGTAGAAAAGACAATGAAGTTTTAAGGAAGGGTAGGATAGGAAGAGTGTGAAAAATTTAGGCAGTTCTAAGGGTATGACATCAGAGTAAACCTAGAGGATTTTGTATAATTTTAAAAAACCCAAGAGGCTTGCGCACACAGAATATATAGGGGGAAAGCAGGTATAAAATATGCCCTTTAGGTGTAATGAGATGAGTTCACATGTCAGTTCTGTCATATGTGCAGCTGGTAATATTTTATAAAAATCAACCTAATACAGGCAAGTGCAGTCTTTTTTTTCTTTTTTTTTTTTCTCTCCTTTCCTGGAGTCTGCAGTTAGACAATCTTTCTGCTTTTGGTGCTGTGGAAAATGAGCAGCAACATGGAACTTACAATATTGATTTGTGTTGTTTTTTTTCTCTTGTAGGGTTCAGAAAAGTACACATATTAGTGTTGCACCTGCCAGAAAGAAAATTGTGCAGATGAGGAGGCTGGGGGTGCAGAAGCTTCTAGAAATGTCAAAAGTATTAAAAGATAAGCAGTGAGAACGGGTGAGATTTCCTTGATGGTTTTGAGGCTCTGAATATGGAATCCTCCTCTTCACAGCCAGTGTGAAGATACATTGCACGTGGCTGCACGGGATGGAGTGGAATTCCTGGTTGAACTTTGTACTGGCAAAGGTGCCAATGTCTATGAGTTGGGAGGAGTTGCATTTTCTGATCAGTGAGCTGTGTGTATACTCTGTTATGTATTGCAGTTAGGATGTTAGGAGTAAAAGCTCCTGGTGAGAGAGAGGGAGGGCCTGCATAGACCTTAGTACTGGAGAACACGAGGAATTAAGTTAGGATCAGGGAGAGAATGGCAAAATCTCATGATTTTGCTGGGACTGTGAGCTAGACAAGGTAATACAGGGAATCTGGGTGCGTAGTGATGTAGAGTAAATGAATGTGAGACCTGGACTTGGAAAACTGTCATTGTAGGACTTTGAGTAGTACCAGTAGCATTTTCCTAAATTGAGTTTAATTACTATGATGATGATAAGGGATATTAACACTGAGGAGGAAATTGTGAGACGGTTTTTCACCTACCATTCAAAAAAGCTGATTATAGGAACTGGTGTTTGTCCTTTGCTTTACTAGGTAATAGAGCCTGGTTTTGAGGCACTTCTCTAAGGCTTGGGAAGATGATGAGCTGGGTTATAGCTAAGATGGGTGATGTGTTTAAAACTCTTCAAAATTTCTGTATCTATCTTCTTCCTTGAACAAATCTTCATTTACAGGTTTGTCTCATCTTCACTGAAAAGACCCTTAACTTGCAGAGTCATAACCAGACCTTACAATTTGTGTTTTAGTTAAATGAATGGAGTTGATTGAACCATTCTGAAGATGATGATCTAGCATGCAGAGAACCTGGAAGAAAACTTTACCATATTCATGATTCATCCTGCATATAAGATGTTTAGGCTGTTGAAAATAAGCCTAAATGTCACTTGTCAAGTATGTTCTCATAGTGGAATTAGTTGTGTAACTATTTTTGTTTTAAAACACTGTGTGAATCAGACAGAAATGATTGCTATTTCAGTTTATGACTATACTAATTCATGTAGTCATTTAACTGATACTTCGCTCTAGCAGTTCATAGTTGAAATTTTTTTCTTTAAAGTGCAAAGCTCAGCTCAGCCACTCCCCACATCATCAGTTGATGCCTGCCCAGGGTTTTTTGTTTTGATCCGTAGACTTGTGTAAGGTATGATCCAAGTGCATGAACGGTCTTTTCTTGTGCAGTTTCCCCTTCCTTTCATTTTTTTTTTTTCCCTTCAGTGATCCATTTGCTGATAAGATTACGTTAGTGTGCAAGCAATTACAAAATGAGACTGGTATTTTAACCTTGGAAATGGGGGTTCCTCATGAGCAAGAAAGCTGAACATGGTACTATAGCTCTTGTTTTCACTTGTAGTTTCTTTTCTTTTCTCTCTCTCCTTCTCCTTTCTTTCTCTTGCTGTCTTTGAAAGATAGATTAGGTTTTAAGTGGGCATTTACCAGTGATTTTTCTGGTAAGTTTGTCAGTTTGGGTTGTATGACACTTCTGAGTTTTAAGCTTTCAAGATATCACACTTTTCAGGCTTGTTAAGTTTGTTTTGTATCTGGTGGGATGTTTGTTTCATAGTCTGACTTACTGAAGTAGGTTGGAGGAAGTTTTGGATCTTCTTTTCCAATGCTTTAGAGCTGGGACCATGCATCTTGCTAGTTAGGTTGTCTTTTTTTCTTCAGCTAAACATTTCCTTCTTTTATATGTTAATTTCCTTTGCTTTCTTTTTGTACTGTATGGCTTGACCAGCTTCCACCTTCCCCCCCCCCCCCCCCCCCCCCCCCCCCCACCCCCCCCCCCACCCACCCCCCCCTCCCCCCCTTTCTTCTTTTTCGTTTTCTTGTTTCCTTCTCTTTTTTTTTTTTTCTTTTT
>JANIJG010009424.1:18721-38606 GCA_024611175.1 Megaceryle torquata | reverse complement strand
ACCTGCTGCCCACGCTGCTGGGGATGCAGCCCAGGGTGCCATTGGCTTCTGGGCTGCGAGCACACGGCACTGGCTCATGTCCAGCTTTGCACCCCCAAGTCCTTCTCCACAGGGCTGTTCTTGATCCCTTCAGCCCAGCCTGGGCTAGTACTGGGGGTTGCCCTGACCCAAGGGCAGGACCATGCCCTTGTCCTTGCTGAACCTCAGCAGGTTCACGTGGGCTCACTTCTGGGGCTTGTCCAGGTCCCTCTGGATGGATCCTGTCCCTCAGTCATGTTGACCACACTGCTCATCTTGGGGTCATCTGCAGACACGCTGAGGGTGTCTCGATCCCACCGTCCCTGTCACTGAAGAAGATACTGAACAGCACTGGTGCCAGCACAGATCCCCGAAGGACACATCTCCCCAGTGATCTCCATCTGGACACCGAGCCATTGATAACTACCCTCTGGATGTGACCATCCAACCAGCTCCTCACCGGGCAGCCCACCCCCAACACACCCTCCATGTGTCTCCAGCCCGAGGCGGGGGATGCGGCGGGGCTGTGCCCAGGCCGTGGCGCACTCCAGACAGGCGACACCCGCAGCCCCTTCCCCTGCCCGCTGCAGTCGCGCCACCACCGGAAGCCACCATGTCGGGCCCCCCAGGGGGCGGTTCCCTCCCCGACTCGCTGTCCCATCATGCTCTGCTCCGGTGGCCTCGAGCCGCAGCGCAAGACACGCCGGGACCTGTAGTCTTGCAGCCGCGCTCCCCTTCCTCCGCCGGCCCCGCCCCTCGGTCCGCGCCGGGGTGGGGTCGGCTTTGACGGACGGGTTGCTGAGCCTATGGGAGGGAGAGGAGCCGGGCGCGGGGTGGGTCCCGGCACCGCCTCTTCTCGGCCTGAGCGGGCGCTGCGCGGAGACTGTGGTCGAGGTGGTCGCTACGCGGCCCGGCACGGCCCCGGGCGCCCCGGCACTCAGGTGGGGTGAGCGAGCGAGAGAGGCCGGCCTGGCTGTGGGGCCCGTCCCGACGGGTTCGGCCCGCGGAGCCTTTGGCGGGGCGGCGGCGCTTTGTGGGGGCGGGGGCTTTTTCAGCGGCGGGGGGCGCTGAGGAGCCGGCGGGGCCGGGTGGCTTCTTCCCTCCTCCTCCCGCCGCAGGTCCCCAGCGCGTCCCTGGGCGGAAGATGCGAAGCGAGGCGGAGGGCCGGCTGTGAGCGGCAGTGGGGTCAGAGGCCCGGCAGTGTCCCTGGAGCGGGGCCGGAGCCCGCCCTCAGGCCGGCGGCCGGAGGATGCGGATCGGGCCTCCCCGCCGATGAGAGGGAGGATGGGAACCCAGGGCAGCCCGGTGAAGAGCTACGATTACCTCCTCAAGTTCCTGCTGGTGGGGGACAGCGACGTGGGGAAGGGGGAGATCCTGGAGAGCCTGCAGGACGGGGCCTCCGAGTCCCCCTACGCCTACAGCAACGGTAAGGGGGGCTGAGGGGGGGCGGGATCCGACCCACTCGCGGCCTCGCAGGGGGCCCGTGCTGGGCCCCAGCTGCAGCACCGGCATCTGTGGCGGGCAGCAGCAGGGACCCGTGCGAGGGGTCTCTGCTGTGGGAGGGAAGCGTCGTTTTGCCTTTTTCTTTGTGTTTGTTTTTTATTCACTGGAAGCGTGGCGCGGTTAATCGGGGTGTTGTGGCTGGCGGCAGAAAAGCCACGGCCGTTCCTTAAAATCATAAAGAACTGCAGGAGAACTTGGCCCGAGGGACGGCAGAGGGATCAGTCGGGGTCTGATGTAATCCCTGGATGCCCCAATCCCGCAGCGCAGCTGGACCCTTCCCAAGCGGAGCTCAGCCTCGGCACCCGCTCAGAGCCGAGCTCGTTTTTCATGGCCGCCGAGGGGGTTAACGTCAGGACCGAGCTATACCCAGAGGAAGCAGGGTCTGTAACAAAAGAACAGGAGCCTTCTTCCCAGGCCAGAGCTGCTCTCACTTGGTTGCTAGCTACTGCGAGCACAGCTTGGTCTGCCTCCTGCAAACATCAAGGTTTCTAATGGAGCCTATGACAGACCATTAACTACCGTGTCACAAGACCATAATTAAGAGCCAAGGAGCGGCGCTGTGCTATTTCCTTCGTCTCCTCGCTGCAGTTAAAGCATAACACGGCCTGGCAGGGTGCAGGTCCTCGGGTGGTTTTCAATCTGTCATCCTTCCCCCCAGCCTACGTATAAAATAGCGTCCCCAAGGGCTCGGCAGAAGTGATCCAGTTCAGACCCCGCATCATAGCTGGAGCAGGTGGCGCTTAGATTTGCCTGTAAGCAGGAATCTGAGGACATCGGTTACTTCTCGATGCTCTGCGTTGAAGCTGGCTGAATTTAGAGCATAAAGGAGCGGCCTGGCTCGGCTCCTGGCTGTGCGCTCAGTCCTCAGAGCTCTTACTTCATGAGAGCTGATGCAAGTGTGCACCTGCTCTGCAGAGATTTACAGGGAGGTGGTGACTCAGAAGTCAGACTGCCTGTGAAATGAGAGCAGCAAATTTGGGAACTGAAAGGTTGTGGTATCATTCATCTCCTTGGGAGTCTGGCTGAGCTGGTGTGGTTTGCCTTCGAGGAGATGCTTGCTGCTTTTAAACTTCCCTGAAGAGAGTTTTTGTCTGTGAAGAACCTGCCTCATCTTGGAGCAGTAGAGCTGCTGTTTGCGGTTAGCATTTGCTAAACAGAAAAGGATGAAGAGTGTAACGGGGTTGTTGTTTTAAGTGAAGTGTTGAAGTTGGAATTGTCTTCTGATAGAAATGGTTGCGACCGCTGTTTTGAAGCGGGCGATGAAGGAATAGTAAGTACGATTGCAAAGTGAGCGTGCAGTGTGTTCTTTGATACATACATAAAACCTACAGAATGATGACTTTGGCTTTCATTAGAAAAGCTTTGTCTCTGTACCTGCTATTTTACAACAACAAAATAACAATTTTTTTTTTTTTTCTGGAAGAAGAAACTTAAGTGAGCTAATATTTGCAGAACCTCCTGTGAGCAATCAAGCCCATTCCTAAATGGGGAATTGGGACACATACTGTTTTTCCCCAGTAATATATGCTCCTATAATCTCTGCTTCCGCAAAGCTACGCGCCTTTTTGATAATCAGATGGCGTAGCTTTGAAATATGAGTGAATTTGATCCCGATGATACTCCTTGGCAACCAAGCTGGCTGCGTCTCTGGCGCCGTTGGGATGTGCGTACTGACAGGGCACACGTCTCTGCCAGCGTGATTTCAGTCTGCCTGGATGGGGACTGTCCCCTGACCTGAAGGCATTTAGGTTTTGTGATCAGCCAGTGTCTGACCTCCTTTCTGGCACATGCCTGATGCTGTCCCAAAACTGCAAAGCTGGAATGTTATGGAGAGGCTCTTCTTCTAAAGCTTTTACTTGTGTGTTGTCCTCTTGCTTATCCCCTCCTAGACCCCACATCCCAATTTGAAATAAGTTTTGTATCATCTACTACATATCCGATCTGTCTAGAAAACAGAACTTGCTGTTATGAGTGTGAAATGGGGTGTGCTTTAGGTCGATCTTGTGATCGGGATGCATCATGTCAAGCTCAGATCCCTAGCCTCCAGTGGAGAGGGGTAAAACTTGTGCACTCTGTCTCATTAGAGTTTGCCGCTTTTATCGTGTTGAACAATTCCAGCTGTTTTAATGCAGGTTTTTGAAGTGCTCTGTGAAAGGGGTTATCCTTCCATCTCCAGGAAGGCGTACCTCAAAAAGTGATGCTCTGTAAATGAAGCTCTGCAGTTCTGCTGCTTCTCTTCCACTGTACACCTGGCCCCTAGAAAAGGGTTTGAGGGATTCCTCTCTTCTCTGTGGGCACCTGGGTGTTGGAACAGTGTGTAACTGAGAGATGAGGCAGCCCTTTTTCTACCAGCATAGCTTTTGCGAGCTGTCAGCCTCTTGCTTGCATGCCTCCAGAATCTGAAAGCCTTGGACACCGTATGAGCTGGTTTGTTGTAAAGCACTGTAGTTGCTTCTGTCCATCCTTGTTCAGGATCGTGGAGCAGAAGCATCACTTCTCAACACAGCCCCGTAGCTGGGCACCTCATGCTAAATCTTAAATTAGACACCACAGTCCGTACTTTGTGTAGCAAGACCTTAACAGTGTCCTTTATTTAAATTGCTGTTGGAAATGAATCTGGTCTGTGAGTAGAGGTGGTCGTGACCCCCCAGATGCTGTTGGCCTAGGAGGTGCGAGTCATGCCCCTGCCCATTGCTGTGCCTGGTCTGCCAGGGCATCTGATGCCAAACTTCTGGTGATGTAAAAACGTCATTTGGAGGAGCAATTTGAGGTCCGGTTGTCACTTATGTTTCTTAGTAGGTTCATGCTGAAGTTACCGAGTGTATTGGTCTCCAAGGGCATCGGGCCAAGTGCTCCCTGTGTGGTGCAGAGATTTTGTTTATGTCCTGTGGATAGATATTATCACCACCAGCCCCAGGAGAGTTTCTAACTGAGATGGACTTAGATTTTGCTTTTTTCTTGGCACAAAAGGCCTTGAATTAAGTCTTCTTACTAGTATTCTGGTGAAAATGTGGGCTTTTAGGGAGAACAGTAATGTTCTTCTGGGCTTCTAGTGTTCTCCTCCCCAGCTTTTACTTCCTCGCTCCCCAGATCTGCAGTGGGTGGAGGCAGAGTGCCCTTCTTGGAGCCCTACTGCTGCTTGACAGCTGGAGGACCACCCCCTGGAACCAAAAATCCTGCCTTTCCCCATATCTGCTCTCCTCTCAGCACCTGCATTTTCTCCCAAGGTATGGGGGGCTGCTCTGGCCCCTCCACTGTGAGCCACGGTGTTATGGCTGACTCAGGAGACAACTGTGTGCCTTACTCACCGAAACAAGTCAACACCACAGATCACTTCTCACTTTGGTGCTTAAATTGCACACTTGGGATCTGTCTTTATCCTTCCCCAAGCGCCAAAGCAGGGCAGAAATTTCTCTGGTCACAGGGTGGGTTTGGGCAACGTGATGCAATGGAGCTATGTGTGAAAGTAGGGGTGGTGTATGTGACCTGCAGAGGACAGATGAGGCTGTTCCACCCCTGAAGGACCCATGGCTTTGTCACTACCGTGTCATACATCCACTCTTGAATATCTAGTTGTTCATGTGCTGGTGCTGAAATGGTCTTGCCCAGCTGGTTTGTTGGCTTGCTCAGGAAGCCAGCCCTGCTCAGGCCACATCTGCAGCGGGTGAGTCAGGGGAGGGCTCCGCATGGGAGCACTTGCGGGCATGAGCACCATCACTGCTGTCTGAGACAGTGCCCCGTGTGCCCCAGAAAGAGGGCTGGGGCTGGTCTCCCCACAGACCTGAGGGTGTCGTGCTCCATCCTCACGTGATGGAGGGCTTTTCTGCAGCAGCCTTCCCCCTCATCTGCTGCTGTTCCCATAGGAGAGGAGAAATGTGTGTGAGGGGAAGAGTAGAGTGTGTTTCTGAGCAGATGGCTTTGATTTGAAGCGGGAGGGAAATTTTCCCCCCCCCCCCTGTCCTCAGCTTGTTTTAAGAAAGTGATGAAAATGAAGCCTTATGTCCTCACTGTCTTTCAAAGAGCATGTGAAAGTTAAAATGAAAGCCATGCCTTGCTGCAGGGTTTTGTGCTGTGACCCGTCCTGATGCCTTGTGTCAACCCCATCCCTTAGCTGGAGCTTAGTGCCTTTATTTGAGCACCATCCTTAGGTGCTCTATTACCCTACTGCTATCCAAAAACCTGAGGAAACATTGGGAAGTGATTAGTGATTAGTGATCAAGTGATTAGTTGCAGTTGCCACCGACAGGTTTTATGGTTCAGGTTCGAAAAAAATGGATCTTTCCCAAGAGCTTTTCCCCATAACAGAAATGCAAAAGGAATTTCGCTTTTGGACAGCAGCAGTGAGCCCACCACAGCCTGGGTCTGTGCAGGGAGCAAGGTCTGGAGCAGTGGAGCTTCATGCTCTTTCCCTGTCAGGGAGAGGCAGCATTAATAAAGAGTGGCTGAAGACACTGCTCAGCCCTCAGAGGCAGTTCAGGACTCACCCAGCCCATGCTATTTGCCTGGGGACCTCAGCACTGCTGTCTTTGAGTGACCCACATCTTTGGATGCCTTTTCCCTCTGCTTGTATTTCTGCAGCTGTCTAAATGTGGTGGTCCCTAAGCTGTCCCTTCCAAGTCTTTCTTTACAGCAGTTACTCTCTGGGTGTCCCGTGACCCCTCAGTTGACAGTGTGCATCCAGAAACATTACCTGTAAATCTGCTCTCCTCTGCTTCCTAGCAGTCTTCTGGCCGACCAGGAGATCACCTGTCCCCCAGTCAGAGGGTGCAGGGGTAGAGGAGAGTGGACACCCTGTCTCATCTTCCCCTCTGACGCAGAGGGCGTTGTGAGGGGATGCTTCTCAATGCTTCTGGTCCTTGCCTGTTCAGTTTCCGAGGTTGACCAGGGAGGTGGTCTCTTGCTTCTCACCCGCAGTCTCTGCATTTCCTATTGTGTTTGGCTGGAGGTTCTGTCACACTTGTTCTCTCTTCCTAAGCCTTAATAAAGCATGTGGCTGAGCAGTTCTGCTTTAAACTTTAGCTGCTTCTGTAAGGACAGGTTCTCTCTCAATACCTGATAGCATCTAACCCATCTAACTTCATGAGCATGCAAGGGACAGTTGCTGGGTCTACTTGTGTGCAGTAAAACCTCAGGCAGAGACAGCACTGACACAGTGGCACCTTTGGGCATAGACACAAGAGCTACAGATGTTGAGCATGGGCTTGACATGGCAGCTGGGTGCTCATCCCAGCGTTGCTGCTGTGTGTCAGGGCTTTCTTGGGCATCAGCAGAGAGGGAAACATGGATCCTGGGGCTGCTTTGCTGCTGCCTTCTCCTTACCTGGCCGTATGCTGCTCGTGTGTTCCTGCTGTCTGCTAGAGCAGCCTTGTCCCTGTCGGTGTAGACTCGAGCCTCCTGGCTGTGCTGGCCTGGCCTGTTTCCTATGCTGCATGACAGTAGGAACCGTTCTTTGCTTTCTGGCATGACTGTATTAATTGGAATAATGGTTTATTTTGAGGTTTTACTGCTCTGATGTGAGGGGGATTGAGACAAAACATTCAAAACGCAGCCTTGCCACCACGTCCCTGTAGTGGCTTCAGAATTGATCTGCAGGGAACGCTTTGGCTGGGCCACACCGGTTGTGCTGCTGGAAATCTCTTCAGATGGCTTGGAGAGGGGTTGTTGCAGCAATTCCCAGTGTCTGCCAGCTCTTGCCTCAGTGTCCTTCAGGGATGTTCACTTCCATGTCATCGGGGATGCAAAACTGATCTCATCAGAGCAGGCTTTGGCTCGGAACAACTTCAGCATCTCTTATTTCTCCATTGTTTGCTACTTAGACTTTGTGTGAAAAATATTTCCAAACATACAGTGTTGAACCTCCATCTCTGCTTGATGTGGGACTAACTAGCTGTGGCTTAACCTTAAAAGAGAACATACCTCAAAACAAAGCAAATAAATCAAAAAAGCCAACCATCAAAATAAAACCCAACCCCCAGACTGAGTGCCTTGTGGGTTTTGAGCTCTTCATCTTTCTCTCAAGTCAGGATTAAGGATGCACAGCACTGTGGGTTGTTGGGCATGTGTTTGTGGTTTTGTTGTAGTATTATAAAGTTGGGGACTTACTCTGCAGAGTTCTGGATTGCACTGGGTGGTTCTCACCACCTCTAATCCCCTCTACAAAAGCTTTGCTTTTACATGGCTGTGAATGTTTCTGAGCCCCAAGTGCACAAAGGTGATGGGAACTGAGCAGCATAAATCTGAAATGGGTGGAATGTTCTGCTGGTGACTGAGATTAAAAGTTTCCTTAAAAAAAAAAAAAACAAACCCAAACAAACAAAAAAAAAAACTAGTAGGTTTTGCTGTATCCAGCTGGCACTGTACCCTTCTCCTGGTGTGGGGTTTCTTTGGTTGTTTTGTATATAAGCTGCATAGGGAAGCCCATGGAGATGGGATGGACGAGGAGGAAGCATTTTCCTTCAGCTTTTGTTTCCAGCTGTTCCCTGGCGTGTTTTCCTCCATCAGCCTCCCTCCTGTAGAATAGCAGAGCATCTCGCCCTCACACTTCAAAATACCTCTTCTCTGAGCTGAGGTTTTATAACCTTGCTTTTTAAAATCCCATCTTCTTTCCTGTTACCCCTCACCTTCCTTTGGCAGCCCAGGCTCGGTGCAAAGCAGTGCTATAGAAGCATTAAGTCATACCAGTTTCTATTGCAGGCAAAGGAGGAGGAAGGAAGCTCCAATGTGAAAATCTTTGGCTCTGTTTTGCTCAACACTCTGCTGTGACTTGGGTCTCCCCTCAATGATAATTTCCCTGGGGCATTGGAAGGTTGTGGCTCAGGGCTTGGGGCCCCCATCAAAGAGATCTGTTTGTTTCTGCAGAAGTTGTAGTAATAGTAAGGTTGCGACATCAGCTCAGAGATTGTTTGTTCCTATAGAGCTTCTGTTTGCTGACAGCATTTTTATGTAGCCATAGCTTTTTAAGAGTTTTCTTCCTCTTTTCTGCCTCCTCTTTCTCATTTCCATCACCCTATTGGGAGGAAAGTAGACAATATTTATATCATTTTAAAACTTTGACACCCATTCCTCTATAAATGTAACCCCTGAAGGTGCTGTTCATCACTGGAATCATCTCCTTTTAAAGAAAATGCAGATGTTTTTTAAACATTTCATTTTAGAGATGCCATAGTAACTTATTTTCCAGCCCAGCTTCTGAGCTCCCTGGTCCATCTGAGAGTTTCATTGCACCACTTTCCCTTCTTTGCAAATGATTGACCTCTGCAACCCCCCCTCTCCAGTCACAGACACAGAAATTGACCTGTCTTCTGTTGCCTTCCATACCAGTTTTAACAGCAGCATGCTGTGGTCCCTTTTGCCCGTGGTTTGGAAGCCAAGTGGGCAGGAGACCAAACTGGATGAAAAAAAAACAAAACAAGCAAACAGAATGCAAACAAATAATAAATAAATAAATCAAACACTGAACTCTCCACTATTTTGCCTCTTTACTTAACCTTAAATCATCTCTTGTCCCAAGAGCTTTGTCTTATTTTGTCAAACTGCACAAGTAACTTGATGGTAAAATCTGTGCAGGAGACAGTGAGTGTGTCTGTGCCGTGGGCACAGGGAGGTGGAACTCTGCGGGGCTGGTCCTCCCTAACCTAAGAGCCTTACCTGTGCCACTCACCATGCTAGCAGCTGTGTGTTTGCTGTCAAATGCCTCCCAAGGCTGAGACACACTTGTGTTCTTGGAGACACAGCAATGATCTGAGGGTGGAACCCTCTGCTGGGAGGCCAGGCTGAGAGAGTTGGGGTTCTTCATCCTGGAGAAGAGAAGGCTTTGGGGAAACCTTCTTGTGGCCTTTCAGGACTTCATGGGACCTGTCAGAAAGATGGGGACAGATGTTTGAGCAGGGCCTGTTGGGACAGGACAAGGGGTAATGGTTTTAAACTAAGAGAGGGAGATTTAGACTACAGAGAAGGGAAAAGATTTTTACACTGGGGGTGGTGAGACCCTGGCCCTGGTTGCCCAGAGAAGTGGTTGATGCCCCATCCCATTCAGGGTGATGTTGGCCAGGGCTCTGAGCAACCTGCGTTAGTTGCCAATGTCCCTTCTCAGTGCAGGGGGATTGGACAAGATGACCTTTACAGGTCCCTACCCATTGAAACTAGTCCATGATTCTTTTAGGTGTCATATGTATTACAAGTTAAAAATTAAATACTTTTTTTCCATTTTAAAAATGCAGAATGCTGTTCTGCTCCTGGTAGCAGCAAAAGTCATGCTGCATAGCTGCAATGAGATCTTTGTCCTGCATGCATATCAGGAGGAGAGGACCTGGGAGGCTCCAATTTGGGCTGAGACTGGAAGGTTTGCAAAGCTGATTTGAGGTTCTTGAGAGCTGCTGAGATGTTGTAATGTCAGATCCCTGGAGATATGTTCTTCTTGATGGAAGCAGCACACCAAAATGTGGAGCTAATGTCAACAGCCATCCTGATGCTTCCAGCATGGAGTGTTCCCTTCATCTGTCAGCCTGGTGGTGATGCTACCAAGGTCTAGTGCTGTAGAGCAGCACTGCCCATGTATAAACTTGCATAGCATGGAGGAGTATGGCTATGGAAGGTGAACCTCTTTTTGTTATCCTCATATTGAAGATATTTTGGACAAATACTTTTATTTTTTTGTATTGTGGGTTCTTTGCTGGGTTTTTTTTTGGTCTCCAAGTGTGTATTGTGGTGTTTGTATAGTAATGCAGCAACAATGAAGATTGTTATGGTGCCCTCTGACTTTCCTCATAGACTGGCTTTGTCTCTCCATGCAGCTGTATAGTTTTTATAGAGATGTGAACAGCAAAGCATGAAGAAACTCTTTTGTTTGTTGCTGCTTCTATGCATAAAAATCATTCTTGATTTTCTTCTAAAGCACAAATCCAGTCAACATCCTCAGTTCTGGGCTTACTTGACTGTTTCAGTGGCTTCCCGGGTATCTGCCGAAATTGTTTGAGCTTTAGGAACAGATTTGCTTCTGGCTTCAAATGCCATTTTCAGATGCAGTTGTCATCCTTACATGAGCCCAGAACAGAGTTGTTCTTTGTGAGGACCATGTAGCTGCTGAAATGCTGCTGGGCTGTGGAGCAGGCAGCAAACAAGCGAAGTCTTCTGCAAATCTGGGCTTCCTAGAGGATTCCAAAATAAGTGTTTTGCTTTTGGCTGGTTACAAAACCAAACAAGCCATTATTTGTCCGAGATACCCACCTACAATTCCTTAGCTGCAGATGAAGATGCCTGGGAGCAAACTCTAACTTGAGCTGCCTTTTTGTGAAAGGCCTCCAGTATACATTGAAAGCACTCTCGGTTGAAAAGAGGTGGGTATAAATGGAAGATGGAATATGATTTTCTTTGGAGAAAATCCACAAATTTGGGTAACTTCAAATAACCAAAAGGTGTTTGTTCTCTTTGTTCCTGCATGTGTCTGTAAGAGGTGCTTGGCAGCTTGTTGGCTGTGTCACCAAGGGCTGCAGCAGCTCCCTTGAGGTGGCTGGAGCTTGTGTGATGTGCTGAGCTTCGCTCCTGGCCGTGCGTGTGGGGCTGAACTTCTCAGCCCATACCGGCTCAGATTCATCTGCTGCACAGATAAATAATTGGAAGCTCCTTGTTACCTCCCATTGAGCTGTGGATTTTCTGTTTGCCATACGAGGAGGAGATGATGAAGGCTCGAGCAGGCAGGTGGCTTCTATCTACCACTGTCCCCCAGCCAGCACCGTGAGGGAGCAGCACGGCTCTCGGGCATGCCTGGTAAGAACCGGGACCTCTTGATCCTGTTCCCGAGGTAGCTGCTCAGCTGCAGTGCAGGACAGGAGCACAGTGGTAGAAGCATGTGCTTTCTGACCCCCAGCTCTGTAGGTGGGAGGTGGGGGTGTTTTACAGTGGTGCTGCTCAGGAACTTTTACTTTGCTTAAAACAAAGTAGCGCTACTAAGGTAAATGCTGACGCCAAGAAACACTGACCTGGGTTGAATCCACCTTTGGCTCAAAGCCTGTGTTTTGTTCACCCCCGTTGTTACTGGAGATAACTTGCTGTTTGCCTATCTAAAGAGTAGGTCATTGAATGCATGACTCAAAGTGATGAGGTCATGTGTTGTTTGGAAGGGATTTTTTTCTGTGGCTCACAGCTCTGAGCTGACGAGCTAAATCACTGCCATTAATGTGCTGTTGTACACACTTTTTAAGGTTGAATGACTTCATCGGTTGGTGTTTGAATATCTTGAATTCATTTTTTTTCATCAGCTACTGTTTATGTACTCACACCACGTTTTTTTCTGAACAATTTATTATCACTTACAGATGATGGAGAAAATAAGTACGCCTCTAAGTTAATAGCAGGAGCTGCAGTGGAAGGTGATGTACTGGTGGCATCTTCCACATACAGATGCTACTACCTAGTCTTTACATTTTTTAAAATTACTTGATTCCAAGAATCTTGATACCTGTGTCTTTTGGTGCACACATTACTTGGGTGCTGGCCCTGGCTGCCTGGGAGTGGGTTTTGGTGTTGGACCAACACATTCAGTTGTTGCAGGCTACAGTGCAAAACCCCTTCACTTTGAATGTGTTTTCAAAAGCTGGAAGCTCCTGTCTGTCTGTAATTTCTGTACCTATCTGCCTAGTTTGACTAGAAACAAAATGGTAAGTTTTCCTGTATCAACTTTTTGCCCTCAAGTGCACAATTCTGATATGAGTCTTCAGTCCTGGCTGCCTTTTTCTTATAGTCTGGCGAAGACACAAAAAAAACCAACAACCCAAAACTCAAAAATCAAGGTATTTTGAACTACACTCATAATGCATCCCAGTTTCATATTCTGCTTTTTGAAGCAACTTGGCTGCCAGACTTGGTAGGTGTAGGTTGACATTTAATGACCATCTCACCATAAACCATCCTTAAAGAAAAAGGTGCGGGATGTGGGATGTGATGAGAGGCATTGTGTTTTTAAAATTAATTCACCCATTTCTGCTTAGCCACAGCTCTTGGAGCCTTTGCTTCTGAGAAGCTTCACTAGAGATTTGTTCTTAATGTTTTCCTTTTGCAAAAGGAAAAGAAAAAATTTACAATCCATTGACCCACTCTGAACTGTTCCTTGGTGTTAATCTACTTCTGGTGCAGTGAAAACAATCATTTTGGAGCAGCTGCACTCTGGATGATGATGGCTTCTGAGCCATCTTCATGTATCCGGGGAGGATTATTTTTTTTGCCACCACGCTTGGGTTACAAACTCATCACAATTTGTCAAGTCCTCCATCATGATTGGGAAGAATGCTCAGTGCTGCTCTGGGAGAAACCAAGTTTGCTTGATACTCTCAATGGTGTTTGCCTGTTTTATCATCACGGCATGCCTTGTAATCCTGCAGTCATTTGTTTGCCAGCTGCTCTCAATCCTATGTCACTTTCTGCTGAGGATCCTCTTGAATGCCATGCAGCACGACCAGCCCTTCACAGCTGGTTACTCAAGTTCACTGTGAAATCTCAGCAAGTTAAATATTTTATGTGTATTCTACTTACTTATTTATTTAATTTCAACCCTGTGCCTTCACCTTCTTCCCAGCAGTCACTGGTCAGTGTGTATTAAGCATGAAGACCTTTTAAGAAGCCTTCAGTCTTTTTCTGGACTCAGCAGAGCCCATGACCTGTAGGAAAACAGAATAGGCTGGGGGTGCTTTGGGGGAAAATCCAGTATTTTCAGTTAGACAGTTGAGGCGTGATGGCTTTGGCTGTACTAACAACAGTGGCAAAGAAAACTCCATCACCAGGCTTGCTGGTATTCCTGGTGGCTTGTGAGCCAGCATGAAAATTTCCTAGTTGAGCGGAGCATTCCCGTAGGGGTGATGATAGATCAGGTGCCTCCCGCTCATCATCCCTCCTCTGAGGATTCCAATGCCATCGTTATTAGAAGAGTTGCAGAATGGAGCTAGTCTGGCTTAAGTACCTCTATAGATGAAATAATGCCCTGCCAAAAAGCAGTGTTAGTCAGATAGGTAATAAAAGTCTGTTCAATTTATCTTATTTTGTTATTTATATGATGCATTGAGTGAAGAATTGGCCTTTGCTCATCATCTTACCACTTGACCTTAGATACCACTTTACAAATGGGTTGGCTGACTTCTTTGGAATTACAAACGAATGAAACCCAGTTTAATTTAATAAATAACAGCTGAGGTGACATTATACAGCACGTCTTTAAGCTGGGGGAACTGATGATACGTTTAATGAAGTTTAATGTGAATTGATTTTTGTTGTGGGTGGACAAACAGAAAGTGAGGTGGTGGATTCTGAGCTCCCACAAGCAGAAAACAATTCATTTAAGAAATGAGGTGGTGGCAGAAGCATCTTGGACCAATCTGATTCATGCAAATTGTATACATGACTTGAACTGATAAGTAGAGTGTCTTTTGAAGTAAATCTTGGCTTAAAACTCTTATCACTGTTTCACTTGAGTACATTGAAATTTTTTTTAATGTTTGGGATTTTTTGTCCTTTGGGAAGAGATTTTTGAGTGTCACCTGGAATTTTTCTGCCTCAGATTTGTGAATAAATTACATTTGTCTTAAAGACACTCAGGTGCGAACTGGAGATGTTGCTGCCAGCTGCTGCAGCCCAGCCTTTGAGGAGGTCGTGGGAAGGCCTGCTGATGGCTTGCTTTGATGTGGGGCGAGTCCCAGTTTTACCTTTGTGTCATTCATAGAGGTGCAGTGAAGCCATTAGTTGGGATCATTAGAGCATCTCTGGAGAAGGGCACTTGATTTGGACCCATAACCTAAAATGCAGTGTTGGCTCTGGCATCACACTGAGAGCTGGAGTTGCTCTTGCCCCAGCACCAAGTGAGGGTCGCCTTGGAAAGCTAGAGGAAGGAAGAGGCATGTGCTGCTTGCACTGCTGTAAGGTTTTACTCAGATCTGCCTTTTTAAAGGGGAGATGATTCTTCTGGTCCCCTGATGAGGGTTTAGGGCAGAATCATCTTGACAGTTGTCTCCTTTTCTCAAAAAACAACGACCTCCACAAAGCCAAGAAGCTGCTGTGCTTATAGTAGTAAATATTTATAGAGCCTTGTTCACTTGGTCTATTTAAAGTAATTTTCCTGAGATATTAATCTGTTTACAGGGAGAGCCCAGGCATAGCATGAAATGCCTATCTCCCCTGTCTTTCTACCTTTCTCAGTACCACTTCCAGTTCCATGTACCTGTGTGCCTGCTGCCACCTCTGCCATATTTTTGTTGTGCTGCTGCTTGTGCAGGTGCAGTTCAGGACCTTCCTCAGAGTGGCAAATTCCCCAGAGGAATGGGGACTGACAGCTTGATGCAAGGGAGTATCAACTGCTGGAAGAAAATTGTCATTTCTCTTGAAGGGGTTTTCCTCTTCCCGTGTACATCAGGTGTAATCTTTTGGGTGGAAGGTATCACTAAGCTAAGGTTGGGTTTGGGTTTTTTCAGGTCATAGTGATGCAAAGTGTGCTGTGGTCTGCAGGAGTGGTTTGGAAGAGGCTTGAGTTTCCTATAACGTGCCCTATGTATTCCCATGGGAAAATGGCTTGTTTGCTTATGCTTTCCTTGTACTAATTGGCAAAAGATGTAAAGGGTTGGAATTCCCTGGAGTCTTGCCTGGGAGTGTGAAACCCATCTCTGCAGAGGAGAGTCGGGTGTCTGACATCATGCCTGGTGACAGCAGATGCTTTGCAGGGCGCCCTGTGCCAGGTCAGCTTGCTACTGAAGAAGAGGGGTTGAGATGGCGTCAGCGTAAGTAAGAGTCTAAAGCAGGACTGGAAAAATAGCAGAGGAGTCTGCCTGAATGCTAAACGAGAGAGAACAGCCCAGACTTGTTTCCTGAGCCTCATTCATTTTGTTGCATCATGCTAGATATTGGCCAAGAAGGAGATGGGTTGATAGAAACAAAGCTTTAAACCAGACTGTTTTCTTTTCCCCCAGTGCTGCGTGCCCCGAGGGCTGGGCAGGGTTGCGGAGGCAGCTGCTGGCAGTGACTGGGCTGGATTGCTGGTGCTGCAGCTGGCTCACTGGTGCTGCGTGTGCCAATAGATGCAGGAGCATTGCGTGGGGTTTGTAGCAGCACGTCCCTTCCAGGAGATCAAAGCACATTTTGGCAGAGAATAAATGTCAGCCTCAAAGTGAGCTGTACTTGGCTGCAAGCAGAGGTGTTGCTTAGGTGGGGGAAACCCTGTCGACTACAGAAATTAAATTTTAAAACTTCCCTTAACTTACTGGCATCTGAGCTGCCTGAAACGAAAAGGCAGACGAGCTGCTGTCACACTGCCAGCACCTCTGTGCTGGTGGCATCCAGCAGCAGCTGCAGCCCATGCCCATGGCCTCTGTCCTTGGGTCCCTGGGACAAGGGGGTATTTTTAGGGCATCTGGAATTGATTTTTTTGATTGGTTTTCTAGTACCAGTGAGCTGTGCCCACCCTGCACGGCTATAGGAGAGCTGCATCCTGCTCAAAGTGCTGACTGGCTGAAAAAACAGACCTAAAAAATAAAACCCAATGTGGTGAGCAAGATTTCAAGGCAGTCCCTTTGAGCTGTCCTCTGCACTGAGTGCTTGTGGAAGAGAGAAGCTGAAATTTCCTCCAAAATGTTGCAGTTGTACAGGTTTCTGTCTTTATCAGCGAGCTTATAGGTAGAGTTTGTCCAACAGCCTTTTGCATATTTAGTCCCTAGTCCCAGTTTGGGCGTGTGAGAGTTAAAATGAGCATCGCTTTCCTCCAACGTGTGTTACCAGATACTGCTTAAATGTTAATAGTAGCCGAGAATAAACAATCAACCCAGCTTTGCTTTAAACTGGCACATGTGTGAATTCCCCAGGCCAGTTTCATGTCAGTACAGTGGGGGTGTGATCCTCAGAAAGGCCTTTACCCTTCTCCTCCAGCACTCTGACACCAAGGAGAGAAGTTCTGCTCACAGACATGGACTGCCCTGAGCCCATGCAACAAAACCAGTTGACTAGCAGCTGTCTGGAAACAGGAGGAGATAGATTTGATCCTTCCCTTTCTCCGTGCTTTTGCATTTGGCATTTGACAACAAGCGTAGTGGGCAGCAGATGCCTGGAGAGCTTGTCCAAAACTGCTCCACTATGGGGAACTCTCACAGGTTCTCAGACAGGCAACAGGCTGTTGTCCCTGCCTGTCCAAATACAACCATGCACTTCATGCTTCCTCCCTCCACTCTGATACCTTCTATTCTGAGCATAAACGTCACTGGGAAGGACACAAGGGACTTCTGCTTTGCCTAGTTACTTTCCCAGAGCATCTTTGGAGCAAGGAGCAGGGGTTCAGGAAGTTTTCCAGTGCTCTTTTCTGCTGGTTGCCTGCTTTGTTGATGTGCATATTGTTCTGCCCAAAGCCCAGCATTGCTCTGGTTTAAAGTCTGTGGTGTACTTTCAGATGGGCTTGGAGAGACCGAGTGTTTAAAGCATTGCTCTATATGTGCAACAGGAATCGGTGTTCCCCGTGTTAGGGTTGTCAGCTGGGCTCTTTGTGAGGGGGAGCCTAACAAAGGTGTTTCTGGGTTTTTGTGTTTGGCATTTCCATTAATGACCCTTCTCTTTCCAGTCAAGCTGCACCTCTCTCACTTTTGAAAACTGATAGTCAAGAAACTCGTTTCACCTCAACAGTGGCAACGGGGAGACCTTAGTGTGGCCTTCCAGTATGTGAAGGGGGCTGTAACAAGAAAGCTGGGGAGGGACTTTTGACAAGGGCTTGTAGTGACAGGATGAGGGGTGATGGCTTCAAACTGGAAGAGGGGAGATTTAGATTAGAAATTAATAAGCTCTTCACTGTGGGGGTGGTGAGACCCTGGCACAGGTTGCCCAGGGAAGCTGAGGATGCTCCATCCCTGGATGTGTTCAAGGCCAGGTTGGACAGGGCTTTGAGCAGCCTGGCCTAGAGGGAGGTGTCCCTGCCCATGGCAGGGGCGATTGGAACTAGGTGATCTTTAAGGTCCCACCCAGTCTTTGACTTTTGGAGGCACGAGGCCTCTGTGCCCTGAAAACTGCCTCTATTCTGCATCCTTGGTACTTTCATGCAGCTGCTCCATCCATGCCTGTGCTGCTGGCTCAGAGTGTGACAAGGACCTGCTGCTTGCAGGGAGCTCTTGTGCTGAATGAGATATGGGGCAATTCTTCATGGAGCAGAGTCTTTGGGGATTTTGCATCTGAAACTGGGCTTAATTAGCCCCATCCTTAATGGCCCAGGGGATGATCCTGGTTGAGGAGCTGGGCGTGGAGATATCTGGATGCTCCCTTCTGGTTGCAGAGCAGGCTCACTTCCACTGTTGTTTGCCATCCCTAGGGATAAGGGAGATTTATATCCACCTGAAAAGAAATAGAGATCATTCACTTGTCTCTGGAGGAAGATAAAAACATAAACTGTCCATTTTCTGTGATAAAGCACTGGAAATAGTTGGAATTTAAGATAATTATCTTTATTGCTTTTTATAGCACCCTGTGAAGGCTGAAATCAAATTTGTTTTTCACTGACAGGGAGCTCCTGCTGATGACTCAGAAAAATCCATTTGCTTTATTGACAAACTTGTCTGTTTGGTTATCAGGGCAGACTTTTCCTTGCAGGAAAAGGGAAATGCAGTGGTGGGTTTTTAATATAGATTCAAATTTTGATATCTATTGGCAAGAGGAAAAAATGAAGTTGATCTGATCAGAGTGAAGCGACTCTGCTTTATTAAACAATTGTAAGTTTGTGCTTTAGTGGGTATGCAGTTAGGGTGCGTGGTGCTTTGTTTAAGCAACTTCAAGTCTCTTGAAGCTTATTAACTGGAGCTTGAGGAAAAGCTGCTTTTCCTGGGCACCTGGTGCCCCTTGGCCCAGGCTTTGGGGAAGGAGTTGGGAGGTGTGGTTGTGCCTCTTCCCTTTAGTGCCTGGGGCCATGGGGAGAGGTGGGTTCAGCTCTGTTGGGATGTGCTGCTTGCAAGTTCAGTTGCTCCTTTTCTTAAACTTCTCTGTCTGAATGTGAGATGGCCTCCCAATTTTTAACAAACTCTGTGTACCTGAAGATGTTGGGTACCCTGTGTGTGAATGAGTTGCTTGTCAGCACAGCCTGGTGGTGTGGTTTGGTGGGTCTGCTGCTGCTATGGCTCCATGAAGACCACTTGTGCTGTCATCTCAGCCCTTGATAAAGGGAGAGTGCTTTCTGCCTTACCTACCCTGTATGATACATACCCAAGAGCTTCTCAGAAGAAACAGCATTCTCTGGACAGTCTTTCGGTATCACTCAGCTCCCAGAAAGTCTTCTGACTGTTTCAGCCAGTGATGTTTGTTGAGAGGCAGCGGGTCTGTAGGCTGATGAAGCAGCAGTGCTTCTAAATTGTTCATATCTCTGGCTCAACCTACAGAAGTCTGTAATTTAGCACTGTCACTTGGGATAATGTTACAGACCACTGAATCTTCTCCAGCTTGAGTCCTTACAGGTTTTAGCCAGTAATGGAGAAGCAGCAATTCAGGGGTTAACTGTGTTTTTAGGGATGTGGGATAGAGCTCTACATGAGTAGTCTGCTTGAAGCAGAGGTCTGTTACTATCAAGTCTCTGTAGCCCTCCACAAACACACACAGCAAGGTGAGAGAAAACATCCCTTTCTGTAAACATGAGATCTGAGCGGGCAGTGCCGATTTGTTATCAGTCTCTGAAGACCTGCTCAGTGTTTGCTCAGTTGTTTTTATTGGTTTCCTTTCAGGAATTGACTACAAGACCACTACAATCTTGTTGGATGGCAGAAGGGTCAAGCTGGAGCTCTGGTGAGTGTTTCTGAGCTGCTTTGGCTGCAGGTGCAGGACCTGTGACAGGGCCATGGTGCTGCTAGTGGGATGCTGTACTGAGCTGTGGAGAGTGCAGAGCATCCCCAAGCATGTGGTGAGGCTTGCTAGCTGTTCTTACCAGCAAACCAGACCCCCTTCTGTTAATTGAGGAGCACAAACAGCATGCTGTTCTTTACTGGACTAGAATAATAGACTGGTTTGGGTGGGAAGGGACCTTTAGAGGTCATCTTGTCCAACCCCCCTGCAGCGAGCAGGTTACACAGAACCCCAGCCAACCTCACCTGGAATGGTTCCAGGGATGGGGCATTGACCACCTTCCTGGGCAACCTGGGCCAGGGTCTCACCACCCTCAGTGTAAAAAAATCTTTTTCCTTCTCTCCAGTCTGAATCCCCCTCTTAGTTTAAAACCATCACCCCTTGTCCTGTCCCAACAGGCCCTGATCAAAAGTCTGTCCCCATCTTGTGGCCTTTCAGCAGTGAAAGGCCACAAGAATCTCTCCCCAGAGCCTTCTCTTCTGCAGGCTGAAGAACCCCAACTCTCTCAGCCTGGCCTCCCAGCAGAGGGTTCCAC
>JANIJG010009424.1:0-18494 GCA_024611175.1 Megaceryle torquata | reverse complement strand
GCAGAGGGTTCCACCCTCGGATCATTGCTGGGGCTCCTCTGGCCCTGCTCCAACAGGTCCCTGTCTCTCCTGTGCTGGGGTCTCCAAAGCTGGACAAAGCTTTCTTTGTCATACTTTACCCTGTTCCCATACAGCTCTCAATCACTGAGGGAACAGTGCTATTTTGGAAACAATACTGGATTTTTCTGAAATCCTTGGATAACAAATGTAGACAAAAGAATAGGTTAGGAGGAGGGGGGAAAAAAGATATCAGAATATGAGTGAAGCCCTTGGTCCCTACAGAAGCTGGGTATTTCTCAATGACTTGAGTAGAAAATTAAAATGAGCAGTGAATAGACCTCACAGTTATTGTCAGCGTGTGGTAAACCCCAAGAGCAGGACTTACTGGAGTGACCTGACACTGAGATGGAGAAGGGAGAATGCTGCATGGGAGGGGTGACCCCTGCCTTATCTGTCAGCACTGGAAGGAGATCTGGAATCCTCTTGCCCACACTTTGAGGTTTAACCTGCTGAGAGGCTGGCACAGCAATCCTGTAGATAAAAGAGGTAGAACAGTGAGTGTGCCCCAATTCTGGGCTTCACCTGCATCTAGGCCCTAAAACGTGATGCCCCTTTACCAGCAGTTGTATCAAGTCACAGGAATATTGGTAATCTCTGTGAATTGTTAAATAGGAAGGAACAGTGTTCTCAGCCTTGGTGACTGACTCTGGCTGTGTGTGGTTTTGTCGTTTCATTATACCCCTGCTCTCTGAAGCTCAATGTCCTTCTTTTTCTTACAAAATAACAGAAGCAGCTAATTTATCTCTTCTAGTTGGTACGTTTATATGTGCTGTTTAGATTCTTCTGTCTCTCTTGTAAGAAGTCTGTTGTAACATTTCAGCCCCATGTGTGTAGTTGCTGCTTCCCACTTGAAACCCTTTTCTTCTTGCACTGTAATTCTGGAGCTGGAGAACCAGCACAGGACCTTCTTGATGAGCTGGTAGCACTGCTTTATGATGCCTTAGTGTGATCATTTACCATTGCTTTCCTCATATAACCAAACATTTGATTGGAGAGAGAATGAGATTTAAGCACAGACTGTGTGACTGACATCCAGGGCCATTACTATGATCCTTGAAAGCTTTAGATCTGACAGAATGACTGTCTTGAACTTGAAGTCACTATAGCTGGTGCAGATCTGTGGCTGAGGATTTCATCAGGCTTCTCAGTGGTCATTAATGTGCCTTTTATCCTGGCCCAGTGAATAGATGTGACAACCTTCATAACATGTCTCTGATTACCCTGACCCTTTTCAGTACGTACTGGTTAAACTGGTGTGCTGGGCTTGGGCTTACTGTCCCAGTTGTTCCCAAAGATGCTGAGAGGTGCTGGGTAATGTAGCAAAACTTATTTACACCTTGTCAAGAGTTGTAGTCAGGACAAATGATACTGACTGAGCAGCCTTTTATTGTCACAGCAGGCTGGAAATGCTGTTCCCTAGCACTGTTCCTGAGCAGTCTGTAGGGAACGATCAACCAGGTCTGCTGGAGCTCTGGCTATCAAGATAATACTTTTCATTTTTGTTTCCAATGTGTTTGGAAAAATAAGTGAAATTAGACAGTGCAAGACAATTTCTCCTAACTTGAATGATTATTTACATTTTATGGTAGGTCAGCTTTTCTCTGTCCCTAGGAGAGGTCTGCAGCCCTTTGCCCAAGGCAGTAAAATGACTTTATGTCCTCGTACATCATAAGGTACTGCTGAGGCTGAGTGCTTTTGGTTTGTACCTTCTCCATGGGAAGAACAATGACAGCAAGGACCTCTGGACTGTGTCTGACTGTGACCAAAGGTGGTGATGCACCCACCGATTCTTCCCCAAAAAACCACTGTGCAGAGCAGTTTAAGTACCATGCGTGTTCTAAAGATCTAACAAGATCAACACTGATTTTTATTACTTTTTTAGGTCCAATAGGATTTGTGCAAAATGGGATTCACTTCTTCAGATTTCATACCTGTAACTTTTCTTTGTTGCAGGGACACTTCAGGGCAAGGAAGATTTTGCACGATTTTCAGATCCTACTCTAGAGGAGCCCAGGTAAGTGCTGCTCTGTGTTGATGGGGCACACTTGTTTTTCCTTTAGGCTGTAAAAGTCTTCCATGAAGTAGTAAAGAGCTCTGAAGAGGAAAGTGTAAGACATCAAAAGGATGGGATTTATGCAGGTGCCAAGAGACCTCACATGTTGCCTTGCTGCCTGGTGTTCTGGTTTTATGAAATGGTGGGAGAGATGGGAGTCAGACAGGCTTTCCTGGACAGGTACAGAAAAGGTCTGTTACAGAAGATACTCAGTGTTAGATTCGGATGAAGGGCTGAGAAGATAAGATTAGAGAGGACAAGGCAATTCTATCTCGAGATCAGCCTTAGCTTTACTGTGGCAGCTCCTACTTCCTGAGGTTTGTCAAATTCGCTTAAAAACAACACTGTCTTTCCCAACAGAGTTCTCCAGTCTCTGTTGTCTTCAAGTCAGTTCCAGAAATAGGGTGGCTCCTACACGTTGTTTGATGCAGACTCAAAATTGGAGCAGCTCAATTGGATTTTAAAGTATGTTCCTTAAAACATGAGACAGAGCGTTACACTTTGAGTTTCTCCTTTGGGCCCTTTTTCAGAATAGCATCTAGATTCTGAACAGCATTAAAATCTTGTGGTGCTCCGAAAAACTGCTATTAGCTCATAGAGCTTTCTTACAGCTTTATTGTCATCCTGTTAATAACTTGAGAGGATGCCTCCAGGATAAAATCTCCATAAGCTAAATGAAACTACTATATTTTCCCTTTTGTTTCTAAATTGGAAAACTTTAGAGAAAATTCCTCCTCTCCTAGGCACTAAGAGTCAGAACCTGTATATCAGCCTCTTTACTGTACCAGTGTCCTTGCAGCTTCCCAGCCCCTGGAAAGCTTTGCTGCTTTTATTCAAGCTCTCACCACTATTGTTCTTGGCTTTTAGCTCCTTGTAGCTGTAGATCTTTGCTTCGGCAACTGGCAAAATCCATCATGCTTCTTGCCTTAAGACTTCCTGCAAATTCACTTGTGCTGTAGACGTGAGGCACTTTGCCTGGGATGTGCCATCGATATCTCCTCCCATCTCTCGTTTATTCCTGTTGGTGCACATCTTGGGGGTTGTGGGAGCTTTGAGGCAGCTCCTTTGAAGCGGATGCCAATTTCCTGGTGTTTGCAAAAGTGCAAGGCAAGGAGTGTTGGAGGTGCCTTCAGTAGTGTGAGGGTACAGGGTCTCCCATTTGCATCCTCAGCCCCATCTGTGTATCTATGTTTAAGCTTCCCTCTGCCCATACTACATCTTCAGCTCCAATCCTAATACAACCTGTAGGCTTGAGACCATCACTGCCTTACCAGTTATAAATGCACAGATCATGTGCTTTTCTGATGAACAAACAACTTAGGTTTGGCCCCTCTTTTTTCTGAGACCTTGCTGTGTCAGATGCTCAGATTTGAACTAGGAACAGAAAGTAGGAATCTTCCCAAGTAATGTGTCTAGAAATATTCAGCAGATCAAGAGAGGTGATTCTGCCACTTTGGTCTGGTGAGACCTCACCTGGAGTACTGTGTCCAGTCTGGAGCCCTCAGTACAGGGGTAAACCTAATCAGCCAGGCAGAAGGACCTTTCCTATGGATGCTTTATTGTGGGGTGCTGGGGTATGGAGCTTACTTGCACAGCAAGGCACAGCTTACACCTTTTCCTCAAAGCCTGCGTTCTGCCTGTGCAGCAAACAGGTTTTCCAAAGTGTTGTTCTGGTGCCCTAATCTTGATCTGCCCAAATAGTCAACCCTTATACCCTTAAAAAAATAACAAACCAGCCCTAAACAGCAAGGCTCCCCCATAGGAGGAGGGGTAGTTCCCAAGTGAAATATCTCCACTGCCCTCTGAAGGTGTTCATGAGATGGGCACAGTGAAAAGTAGGTTCCTCTTGAAGACTTGTGACCAGAGTCCTTGTAGAGGACTTGGAGTAAAACTTAAATTGGGTTCAGCATAGAGTGTTTCCCATGTGGAATAAAACAATATTCCCATATTAGCTGGAATACAGATACTGTCTCTCTTAAATAACTTGCCACATCTTTTAAGGGAAGAGGAAAATATCTTCGCTTAAACTCCGAGTGGTTAACCAAGGCAAAAGGAGCACTTGTTTCTAATAACAAATGCACATGTGACTGCAAGAATGGACTCAGCACCTCCAGTTATTTTCAGTATGCAGAAGCCAAGTAGTTCTGGCATAGCATGAGCATAGAGACAACGTAACCCAGTGTAGTCTTGGGAAAAAGAGATAAAATGCTCTTGAGTTCCCTTATTTCTTCAGGATGTATTTAATGCTACATTCTGTACTGGCTTCTTTGCTTCAGCTGTCTCCTTTCCTCTCTTCTTGCTTGGTATCATCAGACTTCGAGACTTCTGCTGTGGAAAGCCTGATACAAATCCAGTCGGAGGCAAGAGAAACAACTTTAACCTAACAAGCCAAAAACTCGGGAAGAATAAACACAGTGGAGAGGAGAGATGCCAGGGTGGGAAGAGCTCTGCTTAAAGTGCAGTGTGATATCTGTACCAGAACAGCTCAGTACAAACAAGCATCTTCACACTGAAAATTAGCAGAAGGATTTCACCAAGTAGAGGGCTCAGACTCTGAACTGAGCTTACTGTAAGGAGCACAAGGGGAATGAGTTTCCAGAGAGGACTTCAGCAGGTTAGCTGTGAGAGCAGGAGGCTGCCGTGGCAACCTGACAGCCTTACAGGGGTGACTGAGAACAGGGTGAGTCTGTCTGAATAGCCAGTGCTTGGGAGAACCCTTGGTATGAAAAGTGTCTACAAGTAAGGCACATGCACCTGACTTTCCTCCACACACACTTTCTTATTGCTCAAGTGGATGGTAACATTTGAATCTTCTGAAGTAAACTCTGAAGAGGTTGAAAAGTGGAAGACCAGTCTCAAAATTGGGAGCAGACTTTCTCGGGAGTTTTTCTTGCCCCCACAGCGCAGCCTCATGCTTTGCTCAGTCAAGACTGCAGACCAGTCTCTCCCTTGTACAAGTCCCTTCTTGGAGCACCTCAATGCCTTCCCCTTGTTAGGGTTAGACTTCACAGCCCTTGCCTGTATACACAGCTACATGGTTTTCACATTCAGCAGGATCTTCTTCCTCTTCAAAACATCTAAATCAAAATAGCTTCACTGTCCTTGTTGAGCTGGCTTCAAATGAAGACCACTCCCTCTTTCAGGCCAGGCAGACCAGCTGTGTTTGCCTTGGGGTTTGCTGTGAGGATTGCAGACCTGACCTGCTTTCCCTCCCAGCCCTGCCTAGCTGATCTGATCTCATTAGGGGTACCATGAGCTCTTTGGCTCTCAGTGGAGGCTTGTGGTGTACTGGTGTGCCTGGGACCTCCCTCCTTTCCTCTTCTTGCTTCTTTGGGGTTTGAATTTTCCTTCTATCACAGTTGCTTTCCTCATCCCTTCCCTCTTAGGGTCTGCTGGGGCAGCAGGTCCTGACTCATCACTTCATGGTCTCACTCTGGGACAAAAGAAGTGCAAACAGGTTTGGGATAAGAGGGTACTTTTTTCTAGGCACTGGTGGGGCAGGGAGAGTGTGCAGGCCACATCATGGTGACTGCAGGGCCAGGGGAGGGATGAGATGGAAACCCAGTAGTGTTGTGACCTCCAGAACAAACTCGGGGAGTCTGGAGCTTGCTGTATTGCATTCACTGATTTTTGTATTAATTGTTGCAGTGTAGTGTGTGGTGAAGGGCATTTAGCGATGCTTAAAGATGCTTCAGAAATCTTTCACTTTGCTCTTAGACTTCTGCTCTTTGGCTTTTTCTGCTTGGTTGTAAGGTATCACTCATACCAGCAGGATAGCTGTCACGCTGATCCCAACTGTTGCGTGCAGCTGTAGCTCTTCTGGCTGCTGTGAGCAAATCCAAGCTGTTCCAGGAGCCGTAGCGAAGGGGAGAAAGAGGGTTGTGGTGCTGCCTTCTGATCTAGCAAGGAGGAAGCAGTGCCAGTATCATTTCTGATGTCTTCATGTGCCAGTGATTTAAACTGTTTCTGGAAACATGGCTTGCCAACTCTTCCCAGACATTGTCATAAAGAAGGTCCTTCATGAATAGTTTCAGACCATCTACAGGAAGCCACAATCAACACTGACGAATGCTTCTGTCCACAGCAGAGCTGCAGCCCAAACAGAATAACAAATGTTGAGTTCTGCTTAGGCAGGTGATTTGAGTTGCAGCTGCTGATCCTGTTCAGGGCTTCTTAGTATGCAGGGAGCTGGTGGCTTTTTCGGCAGCTCAGCTGGCTCCGAGATGTAGACTCTGCTCTACCATATGGCTTTCTGGTTGCTGCAAATACCTTACCTGCCTCAGGTCATTTTGCTGGGGTTGTCCAGCTGTGGGAGGAGTCCACCCTACCTGCCAAGATGTTTAGCAAAAGCTCAGTGATAAATAACATGACACACACACAGACACCCCCGGTGTGTTACGCTGTTGAGAAATGGTTTGGCAGCAGGATGTAGTTGCCCATGAGCCAAGGCCCAAGGTGCCAGCTGGAAAGCCGTGACCACACGTAGCTCTGACAGAGCAGGCAGGGGAGACAGTGTTCTGGTTGCTGTCAGAGCTGGATCTTTTGTTTATGGTTTACTTTGTCCTGCAGGCCAGAAAACTCCAGTCTGGGGGTCTTCCAGGCTACTCTAGTAACATCTTTCATCTGTGGTGATTACCAGCAAGTGACGCTTTCCTCACCACCCTGTCATCTGCCTGCACTGAGCTGAGGTCTTTGGCAGAAATGCAAACGCTTCTTGCCAGCGGTGTTCCTGCATGCTTGTGTGAGTGGCTGGAGATCCAGCTCCTAAAGCATCTGAGGAACCTTTTTGGAGAAGTCTACTTTTCACTGATGGGTCAGAACACTGCTTCTCTCACACCTTTATAAGCTTGCTGCTTATAAGCCTGGTCTAAACCTGCAGCAAGCAAGCAGAGATGATACTTCTTCTGCCTTGGTTGTGTGGACAGATCTTTGTGTAAGCTCCTGCTGAAAACACATTTGGGTTTTGGCAAAGTGAGTGTCCACATGTGCTGCTAGATACAATAATGGATGATCTCTCTCTGTTCCTTGTTCACTGCATGATGCACTCATGTAGAAATTTCTGTCACTGGTCTGCTTAGGGTCACGCCAATCCCAGTAGTGTGGAACAAAAACAGAAAAAGAAAATGAACTTGGAAAATAAGACCCAAGATGGGTCTGGGAATGAGTCCAGTTGTCTTCCACCTCACACAGAAGCCTGTAGGCAGGTTGAGGAGAAAAAGAAGAAAGGCTGTTGGAGGGTTGTGAGACATCCAGAATATGCTGTATCTGAGAACCTGAGCGTGCAGCTTTTCACTTCGTGCTGTGGGAACCTGGGGTATGAAAGGTGCTTTGTGAAAGTAGAAATTGAGAGGTACAGAGATATTACAGTGTTGACAGCCATCTAGACACTTGGAGAACAATTTCGGCTGCTAATGGGAAATTGTTCATTCATCAAGCTGAGTAAATTAAAATTCTGTGCACACTATTCCAAAGGAGACTTCTAAAAAAGAAATAAACCCAAAAACCCAGCACTGAAAAACCTGACAGATCTTACTTGGAACTGTGTGCGGAGCTGGAGCCAGCTCCTCGTCTGTGTGTGCTGTTCTCGCTGGGGAGAAAACGGTAGTGACAGAGCGTGCTTGGGATGTGTGCTCTAGAAACGTGGTATCTGGAACGTGCCAGTGGTACTTGGAAGGAGTACGAGGTTATCTGGCAGCACCACGAACTGGCCAGAGGTGTTTCAGCTGTTTCCTCCCATTTTTTGCTGAGCTACAGAAAAGCGGGTCTTAATAGCCGTGCTGGGGAGGATGAGGACAAAGGCAAGGCATTAGGCAGCTTGGCCTTGGTGTCTTCTGACCTTTGGGAAGCTTTCCTTGACAATCTGAAGACTGAATGTGCACGCCTGGAGCTGTGTTGTGACTTGGAGAGTAAGCTGGCAGACAGTGTGCTGTCTCTTGTGTTTAGAAATCATGGTCCTGACCTTCCGTCCTGCTCCCGAGAAACTGAGGCTGCATTTTTGCTGATGTTTTATCCTTATTCTGACTTAAAGAAGATCCAGGTGGCAGTTGCCAGCAAGCTTAAAAAAAATCTCTCCTCCTTGAGCATACTTCTGGCAGAAGCAGTCTTCACAAACTAGGGCTTGGGTCTGTTTCTCTTGGCTAAAGGAATTTGTCAATCCAGAAATAAAATAAGTAGACTTTCTTTAACTCACTGACAGCTTGTCCTGAAAAGGGGTCATCAACTTTTTGCTTTATTATTTCCCAACTCTCATTCATTCACAGGTGCAGCCTCGGAAGCTCAGAGTCAAAAGAAATATAACAAAAATTAAAAGAAAGCTCAGTGTCTCTTTTTTTCTTTTTCAAAATGTACTTAAAATGTGATATATCCTGGTAGTAGATATTTCTAGATTGGATTTGTGAAAAGGCAGTATCTTTGGGTTTGTGGAATTTTTTTAATTATGGAAAATCATTACTTCCTTGTTTTTTCCTATCCAAACCCAGGAAAATCTGTCTTTCTCCTCCAAAACAAAAGCAACCTCCAGTTCTTTTTGAGTATGAAGGTTTTTGATTGTTCTAGAAATGATACCGCGAAGTATTTCTGCATTTATGGAAACTCATTGTCAGGTCCCTCAGAACAGCACCTTTTGCACCCCCTGCCCTTTTGTTTGTTTTTATTTTGTTCATTTGAGGCTTTCTGCAAATAGTACAAACACAGATGGGTAGATGTTGGAGGGCCAGCAAGGACAGAAACTGCAAACTTTGCCCAGGGTGGCAGAGCTGTGCAATGGGACTGGGGATAAAGCTCAAAAATCAGAATTATTCTTACCCAAATTCTTAAAACTTAGAAAATTGGGCAAGCTTTGAGAGAGGTGTTTATTTTGAAAGAGCTGTGAGAAAGGAAAACACCGATGCACAACCCCTGCACTCAGAGAAATGCTGCTCTTCCAAGTGAGGGGGAGCACTTCCAGTCACAGCTCAAGAAACAACTTTATTATGAGGATTCAGGTGCCTCTGTGGCTCAGATGGCCTGGCATTTATCATTCCTGTGTACTCCAGATCTCATGCTGCTGATTATTGTTTTTCATAAACTTGAGGTAAATGTGAAAAATCTCTTCATAGAAAGGACTGTAGAGTGCTGGCCCAGGCTGCCCAGGGCAGGGGTGGAGTCCCCATCCCTGGAGGGGTTTCAAAGCTGTGGAGACGTGGTGCTGAGGGACCTGGTTTAGTGATGATCTGGTAGTGCTGGGTTAATGTTTGGACTTGATGATCTTAAGTGTCTTCCAACTAAAACAATTCTGTAATAGATCTTCCATTTCAATGAATAAGGGAGTAACTCCACTGGTACATGAAGGTGCTTTATGGTCTCTGACTTGTACCAGGACAGATGCTGGGCAGTTTGTCAGCTCCCTCTTTCACTGTGCTCTGTCTCCTAGGGAGGACTAGGCTTCCAGCTGAGACTTCCCTTTGTCATCTGAGGATCTCTTTTGCTTTCACTGGGGACTTGCCATAGGGATGGCTGTTCCTGGAGGACATCCCTGATTCAGAGCAGGCCGATTCTGCTGAGCTTGCTGCTGTGTGAGCTGTTATCCTGGAGTCTAGTGAGGGATGGTTTGGCTTGCCCTTGGCCACTGGTGGGGTTCCCTTTCAGCTGGCACTGTGTTCCCAGCTGAGCTGTCTGCTCTCGAAGCACAAGATCAGCTGTTTCTCTATAGTTCCCAATTCAGGGCATCTGCAATTGCAAAGTAACCTTGAAGTCCCTGGGACTGAGCTAGTACAGACCTGTTGTCTCAATTTTTGCTCTAACAAGCACACCCACAGTGCTGCTGGGGCAATGTATTGTCCCTTAGCCTTTTGGTTTCTGCATGTGGAGGTGGTATTTCCAATGTGTCTCCCTTTCACTTTGTCTATTGTGAAACTTCCTGATTGCTCCTGGTTTTCTTCCACCAGGGAATTCTTTTGGTGTATGACATCACTAATCGCTGGTCCTTTGATGGGATAGACCGGTGGATAAAGGAAATAGATGAGGTAAGTTGAATGATAGAACACAAGTTGCACCAGGGGAGGTTTAAGTTGGACACGAGTAACAATTTCTTCCCCTTGAGGGTTGTCGAGGGCTGGCCCAGGCTTCCCAGGGCAGTGGTGGAGTCCCCATCCCTGGAGGGGTTTCAGAGATGTGGAGATGTGGTCCTGAGGGACATGGTTTAGTGGTGACCTAGCAATGCTGGGTTAAGAGTTGGCCTTGATTGTAAAGGTCTTTTCTAACCTGAATCATTATATGTGATGGTCTATAGCAAAATTCTAGGGAGGTATCACCTGAAGTGCCACCCCTTATATGGGGACAAGAATAGCTCTGCTGTGGAGAAGAGATGATGGCAGTCTGCTAAGAAGCAAAGCAAGGAGCTAAGTGTCTGCCCTCCACTTCTGTATAAATCCAGAGTAGAAGGAAGGGGCTTGGGAATGGGCAAGAAAGGTATGAAGGTTGCCTCTAAAGTGGACCACGGAGGGAATAAATTTGCCTTCCTCACCATGTAGTACAGCTTGGCAGCCCCTCAGTCACAGAGCGGTTCCTGTTGCATTGCCCTTCACTGCTACTGCAGAACACTGGGGGCTGGTTGCCCTTGCTAAGGACAAGCCATGATTTCTCCACTTCTTTCCTTTTTTAAGCATGCCCCAGGTGTCCCTCGGATCCTGGTGGGGAACAGGCTTCACCTTGCCTTCAAGCGGCAGGTGCCAACGGAGCAGGCTCGGGCTTACGCAGAGAAGAACTGCATGACGTTTTTTGAGGTCAGCCCCCTGTGCAACTTCAACGTCATAGAGTCCTTCACGGAGCTGTCCCGTATCGTCCTCATGCGGCACGGCATGGAGAAGATCTGGAGACCCAACAGAGGTCAGTAGTGAGGGTGATGCCCTGGGTGGGGAAGACAGGGGAGCTGGCTGGGCTTAAATGGAGGGATGGGACTGACTGCCTTGGTGGGAGGTGTGTTTGTTCATAACTGGGGTATCTGAAAGCGCCTGACATGGAGAAATGCCTCGGGTGAAACAAGCTGAAGCTGAGCCACAAGCAGCTGCCTACACTGCACCTTTCAACTTACCCTGGATGAGGCTGAGGGCAATTAAGTTCACAACTTGGAAGTACTTCAACTGTCTGTGTGGGATGAATCCAAGCATAAGCATCTCTGTCCTTATGCTTGCCTAAGCCTCCTGTTTTGGAGAGACAGGCAAGCAAAGTGAGCCCAGGGAGCTGAAAGGGTCTAAATCACAGCCCTGCTGGTGGTGTGCAGCAGTGGGCTGGGCTGTTCCGCGTGTCCAGGCACACGTGCTGCAGCGTGGCAAACCGCGAGTGGGCTTCACGTTACGCCTCTGCCACTTGCGTTTGAAGCAAAATAGTCTCAGGTCCCATGTTCCTTGCTGGAGGTAGTGGTGTGTCCCACTGGTGGTCTGAGCAGCAGAGTTGCAGTCCTGCCTTCATAGGGATCCTCAGCTCCTGCTCATAAAGGCAGGAGGATCCTGTTTGCCAGCACCAGTCACCAAATTGCCTGTCTGAGCTCCTGCCCTCAGCCTCTCTGCCCTGACACCGTCTCCAGCTTGCACAGGGAAAATGGGGCTGTACTGGCAGAGCTCTCCCAAACTTCTTCCAGCGGCAGGGCTTGTAACTGCTGCCTGCCTTGGAACGGGCACTGCCCGTACTGGAACGGGGAGCAGCAGCGTGGTTTCGGGGCAGGCTGGAGGTGAACGTGTGCCCTCGTGTGGCCGCTTGCTGGGAAATCGCCTCCAAGGAGACAAAGCAAGCTCACATGATGTACCCTGAACTAAGAGGACTCTTGGAAGCCTGAACAGGCAGAGTCTTCTCCTGGCTTGGTGGGGCCTCTGTTGCTGCAGGTGCTCTGCCGAGAGCCAGCCCTGTGGCTGCTGCTCCCTGAGCAGGTCCCAAGTGGGACTAACCTGTTTTGGGGCTTGCTGTTGACCTTGTTGCCTCCTTTCCTGGGCATGTCCTTCTGGTTGTCCAAGACTGGCCTGAGAAACAATGTGTCTGATAGGAATGTAAGCAAGTTGCTGTCTGCCCTGGGCTGTGTGTGGAGAGGAGAGGTAGCACTGCCTGAGCCCTGTGTTGACACCAAACCTGATGTCTTGCAAAGCCCTGACCTCCAACAGCAGCACTTACCTGGGGTTTCCCAAGCTTTTGTCCTGCTGTCTGCTCCCAGTTCAAGGCTCCTAAGCAGTCACTATTAGTGTGTCTCTCTGAAGGAGCAGGAGCTGCTCAGCATAAGGAATAGTTGTGGGGAGAAGGCAGCCCTTGAAATCTCTTGGCCCTTGACTGTCTGGTGTTTCCTCCCACCAGTGTTCAGCTTACAGGACCTGTGCTGCCGAGCCATCGTTTCCTGCACCCCAGTCCACCTCATTGACAAGCTGCCATTGCCTGTCACCATCAAGAGTCACCTGAAATCCTTCTCGATGGCCAATGGGATGAATGCAGTGATGATGCATGGCCGGTCATATTCCTTGGCCAGCAGCGGGGGTGGGAGCAGCAGCAAAGGTAACAGCTTGAAGAGATCCAAATCAATTCGTCCGCCCCAGAGCCCCCCACAGAACTGCTCACGCAACAACTGCAAGATCTCTTAGCAGGATGGATGCGCCGTGAGCTTCTAACGTATCCACACCCACCCACCGATGTACAGCTGTTTGCACACTTAACCCTTTTCGACTGGATCCTTTCGGATGGGCCGCGGTCGCTTTTCTGATGGCACGCACAAGCGTTAGGAATGTGCTCACGTTTTGGCTTGGCATAGGAAGTGTGGTGCCGGCTGGATCTCGCAGCGCTGGCGGGGAGAGGACTCTGCCAAGTGACCCTCCGAGAATGCTTTGGGCTTTGCCTCTCAGCCTGGGGTGGAAAATTCAGCAGCTGCTGGGTTGGGGCGGGGGGAAGGGGTGGGGGGAGAAAGGCTCATCCAGTCTCAATGGAGAAATGGATTTAATGGAAGATTGAGAGGCTTAAGGGAATAGGCAAGGAGAGTCTGTGCTGCAACTCTTTAACTCTTGGACTCCTGAGCAGATTGCTGGTGCAATAGTGATCATTGGATATAGGAAAAAAAAAGAAATGGGGACGGTGGACTAGTGACAGTGTTCACCAGGATGTTAACCTGCTGTTGCCAAAAAAACCCAAAAAACAACAACAACAGAAAAAACAGAGGGGAAAAAAAAAGTCAAGACTTGGCCAATTAGAAAAGGGGAGGAGCGGTCTGCTTGCTGCCTTCATTTATTTATGTAAATATTATATATATATCACTTGTTTTTTAAGTTTTTAAGAAAGCAGTCAGGGAAAATTTTATGCAGCCATGTAAATACAAGCACTGGGTTAACTTTGCCAGTGTCAGCAAAGGGGGAGGAGTGGAGGATTTTCCATTGAAAATATACAGATGCTTTAAGAGACTTCCAATCGCCGCCCGGGCCTGTGCTGGGTTTTTATAAATGCTGCGTATGCAGGCGGAAAGAACGATTCGTCTGTAGCATACCCCCAGCTGCTTTACTCCCATCATTCCCTAAAACTTGAGTACCGAAGGCAGGCTGGGCTGTAAGTGAATGGAGGGGCAGAGAGGAGAGGCCAGGACCTGGGGTTTGTTTTCAGCGGGCAGGACAAGGAGACAGCTCTGTGGCCAGACCGATGCCTCGCTGGCTTTGCACCTTCCGATGTGCAGCTGATCAGGGGCTGAGGAGCAGAGGGTTGGAAGCAAAATAAAAACCACTGAATTCTGTCCCTTTTTGCTGCAAAACCTCAGCTGTCACTTCCAGAGCCCTCCATCCCCAACACTGCCCTGTGCAACAGCCCCCAAATCCTGGCTGCTGCTTGCTTTGTTTTTCCAAAGACACTCTGCCCCAGTTGGCATCACCACAGCTCCTCCTGGATGAAAGTGGGGAAAGGACAGAAGCAGCTTTTCCCACTGGAGCATGAAGGAGCCAGGGACTGGGAAGGTGAAAGAGGTTTGCGTTGGGAAACAGCAGCCCCCAGACCCCATTGTGGTGAACATGCTTGGCTCTTATGACAGTGCCAGGAAATCAGGAAAGTGAAGTGCTTAGCTCTGTAGGATCACACCTGGATTTGAGAGGGGTGCATGTGCTTAGTGGCAAGAGCTTGAGAGGTGCACGTGCTGTGGAAGATGATCTTGTGTAAATCAAGGGCATGTGCTCCCCCAGCTTTGTCCCATGGCTGATCTGTGCTGGAACTTCACCTGGAAACTTAGAAATAAGGCCCAGCCCTTACTACAAAAACTAAACAGGACTTGGCAGTGGGACTAAGCTAGGTTGACAGATTCTCCTAGGTGGCTAGGATGTGTAGATTGTGAGCAGTGTGGTAGAAAGTGAACTGGTTTTCCTTGTGCCAGGCCAGTCTTCTCGGTGAGTAGACCAGCCAGTGTAGTGCTGCCATCTTCCTCCAGGTGTTAGCAACTCCTCGAGGCCTGGGCTTGCTCCTCTCCCCCCTCTTCCAGAGCAGCTTGTTGCATTGCATGGGCAGAATGAAGCCGCAGCAGCTCCTGTGCGGCCGACGGACCCGCTTTGTACAGACGGCGTGCAGGGGGACGTCCCTCCACAGGGGACATCTCCTTGCCTGTGCTTCTGAGCCGACCTGGGAGGTGGAGGAGCCATCCCCCTCCCCGCTCCGCAGAACACAGTGCAATTCAGGGGTAGGTCTCTTGGCTCATCTCTTGCGTGCTTTATTGCCCAGCTCAAATGAGCGAGGAGAGAATTAAACCCCCGGCAGATGGAGGAGGGGGGAGAAGAATCCTTTGTAGTGGTGGTTTGGCTCAAGAGCAAAGCTGCAGCCGAGCTTGGCGCGGTGGCGCGAAGGCCAAGGGATTTTGAGAACCTGTCTGGGATGGCCGGCACCTGTTTCCCATCACTTAACACACAGCAGAAGACAATCGCTGGCTCAGCACCCTGGGGATATACTGCCAGCAGGTGATCGGCACCACAAAAGGCAACTTCTCCTGGAAAACACCACCCGGGCACTGTGGGGCCCCCTCCCCAGGCTGCTCCTGGGCACCAGAGAGAAGAGGGATGAAGGTTTCCTTTCTGAAAATCACAAAGCTGCTGCATGTCTTGAAAAACTTTGTGTACCTCTGCTTGGTTTGGCTTTGCCACATGTGACACCTCCCTGCACCTTTCTCCCTGCTGTTGTTTGGGGTTTGGGTTTGGTTTTTTTTTTTCCACCCTATAAGGTCTTGAGCAGATCCTGTTTGTAGGGAGGATGAAAGATTGACCTGGAGTGATTGCTCAGCAAAAAAGGTTGTTTGTTTTGTTTGTTTGGGGTTTTTTTTATTTAAAAAGAAAAGATTCTTGCATCTGATGTCAACACTAGTCTCTAGCTGCTCTCCAACACTTCTACCATTCCTGAATTGTTTGGGTTTGTTTGGTTTGGTTTTTTTTTTTTGGACTATCCTTTTATTTTTTTATTCCTTTGTACAGTCAATGTTGTTCAACTGATTTTATGTGGGTTTGTTTTGTATAAATTAAAGTCTTTTTTTTTTTTTTTTTTTTTTTGGTGTGTGTTTTGAACCACCCCTGGAAAGGCACACAAGTTGCATTGGTTTTCACAGGGGCTGGGGCGAGGTTGAAGGGACATGTTGGTAGGGTTGATCAAAAGTGGGCTTGGGGGCTGCTTGTGATGCAGGTGTGTATTGCCACTTCCAGGGCCTCCACAAAATAACTCCTGTTACATTTTCTGGGAAATCTTAGAAGTTATGTTTCCTGGCTCTGGTGATTTTTTTTTTTCCCCCTATTACATACATGCAGAAGCTAAACCTTTGCTTAATTCTCACAGAATTGCTGATTTTGGGGTAGTGGAGCTTAAAGAAAACACAGACTCTTCTGCAATGCTTTCTTGATCGTAAGAGGCTGTGGGGTTGGGTGCAGTCCCTGGCAGATGGGAACAGGTTTCACAAGTATAATCAAAGCCTTAAATTGCCTCTTTGGGTCTGGGCGATCCTGGGGAGGGAAAGCCAAGTGCTGCAGCAGTGTTCATCCACCCTGACAAGCCTAAAACAAGCTCAGCTTGGGGTAAAAATGACTGAGATGGAGATGTCAGAGGGAGCTTGGAGCCCCTGCCCCCATCAGGCTGTCACTGGGGTTGGCATTTGGAGGCTAGAATCCCTGAAGAAGGAGGGTTTGCTCCTGGGGTTCTTGTTGCCTGATCTTTTTTTTTTTTCTCTCCTAGCCCACCTCCCTGTGACCTCCCTTTTCCCCTGCCTGCTCACTTCTCCAGGATCAGATTTTCCACTTCGTACCAGACTGGCCACGCTTGTTTTAACAGCTTAAGTAGTAATTGCTGGGGCTGGGAGGGGGCAGGAGGGAAATGAGATAGTGTCTGCAGCCTGGAAAACCCTGGAGCTAAGGTGAAAGCCTGGTCAGGGAAGAGTCATGGAGAATTTATTTTTTTTTCCTTTTCAGGGGAGTTCTGTAAGTGTCTGTTCCCTGTGTCCAGCAGAGCTGAAACAAAGGCTGTGTGTGGTTTCAGGTGGGGAGGGGACAGACGGAGCCCATTACACTGGAGTAGCAGGGACAGCCTGGGCTGCAAGCTGTGTCTGCTCTGGAGGAGTGGGACAAGAAAACACTGCACGGACAGAACATCGGAGAGTCTGGGAGAGCTTTAGGGATCCTTGCTCTGTAGAGAAAGAGGAGGGAGCAGGTTGCATGGGTCTGGTTCAGGTCCTTCCTATTTGAGTGTACTTCTTTCCCCATTCAAGTGTATCTTGGGTTGGTCCTGCTGTCCCTTGTGGGATTGGACCATGCAGGCTGTGGAGAAAGGATGACCTTCCTTTGACTGCACCCATGATGCTTGAAAATGAGGATGCCTCTACCCATGGGTGCAGCAACAGGGTAGGAGCACTCCCTGGGTGCCACCTGAGGCAGGGGGGACATCGTGCTGAGCCCTTCCTTCCAGGACAGGGTGCTGAGCTCCCTTGTCTCAAGGGGAGAAGGTGAGCTATAAAACTCACATCCATGTCTGGGATCATTGAAAGTGACCCTAAAAAGTTCCTGTTTTGGTGTGTGGTGGGTGCCTGAATGCATTGAGGTGAACAGTTTGCAAGAGACTGAAGTTAACAGCTACTTTAAGCCTTTAGATGGTGAAAGGCTACCCTGGGTGAGGTCCAGGGTGGGGAGTCACTTTTTCTTTCATCTTCTGCTGAAGAAGAACTAGAACAGGCTGCATGGGGGTCCCCAGGCATGGGTGAGGGTCTCATGTCAGTGGGAGCTGAATTTTTCAACCACACCCACATGGCATCCAGCATCCCTCCAGCCAGCCTCATGCTGATGAGGCAAAGATTCCCAGCAGGTGCTTGTCCCAGTCTCGCCACTTTGGATCATAGTGGCACAGGGATGAGGTGTCTTGGGCTCTGGTGTGAAACATGGGCCAGCCCTTGGTCTGCTCTTTCATCTTCATAGAGGGACCACTGGGGAAGGAGCTGACTCAAACCTCAGCACTGGCATCTTCTTAGACCATGTGGCTGTGACCAGGTGGAGCCCAGTGTGGGGACAGGTGAGAGCTGAGCTCCAGGTGCTCCTTCCCCTTCCCTTCCCCACCCCAACCCTTGGAAGGATCCTGGGCTGCACCCTCAGGGAGCAAGGTGCCAGGGCAGCCTGCCCCGCGGCCAGAGTGAAGTGACTTTGAGGGTCAAGTATCTCTTTATGTAACGCTGCCACCAGCAGCCAGTGTCTGGACTTGGCTGGGTGGGTGCAGGGGGTTCCAGGCTGCTGGAGCAGGCAGAGTACAGCCCTAGCAGCTCCTAGGCCAGGCTATCCTGATGCAATTCAGTGTTTGCAAAACATTTCATCAGCTTCCCCACAAGTGTCCCAGGGCAGCTTAACTTCACCTCCACATCCAGGGTCATCTGGACCCTTGGGCAACTGCTTGGCCATGAAACCAGGAATGATGGGCACAGCCATGGGACACGCTCCACGAGACACATGGTCGTGGCAAGCTGATGTTGGGCCTGTGGGATTTTGGGTGAGCCCCAGCACCGTGCCCCTTCACCAGCCCTGATGGCCTCTCGGGCAGCAGCAGTGGTTGGAGGTTGTGGTGCTGTGTCAGAGGCACCATCTGGAGGTCAGCGTGCCAGGGCACAGTGGCTGTATCCTGCTCGTGCCAGTGTAGCTGGTGTTGAGGGTCCCTCCAGGACACCTGGTCCAGTGCAGGGGTCTCCCCTCAGGAGCTGCAGATGGGCACCATTACATGCAAAAACAGCCCTGAGGTGCAAACATCAAGAAAAGGGTCCCCTCCTTTTTTGCCCCCTTCACCCCACCCCCATCCCGCCCCCCCCCCCCCCCCCCCCCCCCCTCCCCCTCCCCATGGGCCGCGGGGGGCGGGGCGGGGCTGGCGGAAGCGCCCCCACCACCGCAGCCATCTCTCTCTG
>JANIJG010009423.1:21789-36592 GCA_024611175.1 Megaceryle torquata | reverse complement strand
CCCATCCCTGGAGACATTCAAGGTGGGGTTTGACAGAGCTCTGAGCAACCTGCTCTAGTTGAGGCTGTCCCTGCTCTCAGCAGGGGGGTTGGACTAGATGACTTCTAGAGGCCCCTTCCAACCCAGACATTTCTATGTTTCTATGATTCTATGAAAGGTAGCATTTCTTTGGCAGCAGAAAGCAAGTCATCTCGGTTTGGCAGAAAGGACGCGTGCATTTGCACAGACATTTGGATTACGAGAAGCAGCCCTCGCAGAAGTGAATGAATGAATGAATGAGTTGACAGCGTGCAGGTGAAGTCTGAATACACATCAAATGGCTGACATGTCTGCAGTGATTGTCCTCAGGTAGGATGCAGTCCCACACTGCATGTATTTAGCTTTCTGGACGTGGTGAGTCATATGGACCCAAATGAGAATACACAATGTGTGTAACATTAAGATTTGAGCATTTACAAAGGTATTACCACAGCAGTTCAGATCAGTTCAGTGTTTTAAACTTCAGCTTTTTCTTTCCTGGAGATATCACTAAGGTTTAAAAGTGTTGGCAAGTCTGGAGGGAAAGTATTTAATTCTTAAGCAAATAAGATTTAAGTATCATCAGCTCCTGACAGAAATCCCTAATTAGTATATCTTTTATTTAATAGTGATATAGTATATCCTCTGTTTATAAAGACAGATAGTGTATCTCAAATGTGCATGAGTAAAAACATAAGGTTTTAAATACTGAACATGTATAAATAACCATCTTATTTTTATTCCAAAACTGATGTCATTCTAGAGCCTTATTCAGGCCCAATGTCTGGTTGGAGCATTTTGAACTATCCGAGAAAAACATTTCTATCTGAAAGTTCCTGGAAAAGGACATTATAGATCCCAGGGTCATATGCATCTAGAGATTGTGTTAGACCCTCATAAATCAAAAGAAACAAAACAGCTGGAATGTCCATTTGGTTCAACTAATGTTAACACCTCTGAAAATCAACTTAGTTACCAGGTACCTAAACAAGGAGGGATCAGTGCTTTGAAAAACATGAGCTTAATAAATCGGGTTTGTAAAGTATGGCATTGTTTGCTACAACATTTCCATCACAGGTGGCAGTCAGAGAGGAAAATAGGATGTATGGAACAACAGCAGGTAATGCCTCTAGATTTGACCCTGACACACTTGCAGGGTTGGATCTTCAGCTTCTCCAGAGCTTTGTTAAGCTTAGAGGTATACAACAGCCTGTGACTTGTCATTTTCAGGACTGGAGGCCAAATCAATATTCTTTACAGAGAAGCTTTTCTCCATGTGAAAGGCTTTCCTTCTTGGAAGGTTTCAAACTAGCGACCAGCTCTCTTCTGTTCTCCCAGTGCTCTTGTAGAGGTTACAGCAGAACAGTTGGGAGCTGCTTTCTCTCTTTGCTAACACAGGTATTGAGGAGGGCTTGACAAGACTCCTCAGTGAATGTTGCAATCCAGGCATATACTACGGCAAATTGCAATCACTTTGAAAGCAAGTGATTTTAGTGGGGATTTCTCCGAAACACATGGTGCTGTGTGGTCTTTGGCACTTGGATCTTCCCCTACTTCAAGCAGGGGGGGAAAATCAGGAAAATTAAAACAAATTTAGGTGAATGTAATCTCAGTTATGAATGTACATGCTCAGACTTAAGCATTTTTTTATTTTTTTTAGCCTCACATCAACTCATCTGTTTTGCATATGTTGGCCTTGGTTAGTTCTACTCTGGTATGGGGCATAGATGTTAGCATGTTTTGAGTATTTATTTCATATCTCTGAGATTTGCAATTGATATCTATACTTTAATGCTTTTGATAACATATATTTGTCTCCTAAATGTCTGGGACAGTGGCCATCAACCCATTCTTGCATTGGTAAAGCCAGTTTTATGTACATGTGTATGAAAATATGCATAAATGTGGGGGTTATTTTGTGACTGTGGTTCCCTGGTGAGAACTGTAGATACAGGACCTATTTTACAGAATCGTACCGGGCACCTGGAAGGATGACTGTTACCAGAGGACTCTGGCTCTGCCCATGTCCAGCCATGGAGGACCAAACCTCCACAGAACAGTGGAGGCTGGCAGGTGCCTCTGGAGAGGGTCTAGTCCGGCCCTCTGATGAGGGCTGGGCCAGCTACAGCTCAGAGCAATGTGCAGTGGGGTTTTTACCAGGCTCTGCAGTAGCTCAGGACAACCTGCTCCAGCCTTCCACCATCTGCAGACCAAAGGCATTTTTTCTTGTGTTTAAATGGAAAGTCCTGTGTTTTGGTGGGTGTCCTTTGCCTCAAGCCCTGCCGGCCGGCAGCAGTGAGAAGACTCCGGCTCCATCCCCTTTACTCCCCTCATAAGGTATTCATGTAAGCGGATTAAGATCCCCACTGACCTTTCCCTTCTCCAGGCTGAACAAAACCCCCAGCTTTTGGTCTCTTCTCACATTAGATCTTCCATCACCTGCACGGTCACCTCCTCAGCCCTGCATTTCTGACTCGAGGTCCAAACTTGCATAGAAACATAGAAATGTCTGGGTTGGCAGGGACCTCTAGAGGTCATCTGGTCCAACCCCCCTGCACTGAACAGGGACATCCTCAGCTAGAGCAGGGACATCCTCAACTAGAGCAGGGACATCCTCAGCTAGAGCAGGGACATCCTCAACTAGAGCAGGGACATCCTCAACTAGAGCAGGGACATCCTCAACTAGAGCAGGGACAGCCTCAGCTAGAGCAGGGACAGCCTCAGCTAGAGCAGGGACAGCCTCAGCTAGAGCAGGGACAGCCTCAACTAGAGCAGGGACAGCCTCAGCTAGAGCAGGGACAGCCTCAGCTAGAGCAGGAACAGCCTCAACTAGAGCAGGTTGCTCACAGCAAACTTATCACCCCCAGTCAAAGCTGTGCCCCGCTCAAGAGAAAGCAGAGGTGCTGCCTCCTGCCCAAGGCGTGGCGGCCATAGGGCCGTGGCAGGCACCCACCGCTCAGCCATGGCCGCCCGAGCGTCTGCCCTGTACGGATCCTTTCAGAGCGGTCACCTGCCGGCCTGCGACGGGACAAGGTTCAAAGGAAACCTCTGCCTGCCAGCCCTCAGGGCGTGTGGGGAAAGCAACCCCTCCCGCCTGCCCGCTCCTCAGCCGAAAGCAGCGAGCAGAACTCCGAAAGGCCCCTGCCCGCTCCGCTCCACACGCCACCGCCCGGCAGAGCGCTGGGGTGAGGAGGGGGAAGGCGAGGTCTTGCCGCTCTCCGTCCCGCCCGCCGCGGTTCGTACCATTCCCTCCACGTGTGTGGGGGGGGGGAGCCGGGAGGGTCCGAAGGGAAGCGGCGGCGCAGCCCCAGGCCCCTCGGTGTCCTGCTACCTCCCGCCCGCCCGCGGGGTGGCGCCGTCCTGCCGCCACGCACGGGGCTGCGGGGCGCGCGGCACCTCTTCCCGCCTCGCCGGCCGCCCTGTGAGGCTCCGCCCCGGCCGCCATGTTGAGGCGGCGGCGGCGGCGGGAGCGGCGGCGGGAGCGCGGGCGGCGGCCGTGGCGTACGGAGCATGCACGGCGCGAAGCAGCGTCCCGCGGGCGCGCACCCTGGCCAGTGGGTGCTCATTGCACCAGGTAACCCAGCGGGGCTCCGAGGTGGGATCGGCTCTGCCGCCGGGCCGATCTCTCGTTCTCCACCGCGCCCCGCTGACTGGCCCTGCCGGTGCTTGTCCGCATCGCGGCGGGGCTGGGCCGTCTGTCGGGCAGGAGGCGGGTGCCTTTCTCCGAAGGCTGAGGCAGGTCTCTGGGCTGCCGTGTGCAGCCAGTCCCAGCCCTGGTATGGTAAGGACATTTTGACACACAGCCTTTACCTAAGGCCCTGCAGAGTAACCCTCCGTCCTGCTCCCCAGGGACCTTGTTTTTCCCTCACTGCATCCGTGCGGTTTATTTTGTGTGTGTCTTTAGGGTTTTGCAAAGGTGAGCTCCCCCTTCCTTTGCAAGCCCTCGAGGAGAGGAGCTGTCCCTGATGGAGCCTCGCTGTCCTCTCCCTGCTGCTGCAGCCCACCTTGCCTCAGTCCGTTCCTGTATTTTTGGAAGGAAACGGTTTAGAGGCCGAAGACCTCAGCTTTAAAGCAAACTCCTTGGAAAACAAAAATCCTAAACCATAGTGAGATCTCTTCATCTTTTCCTCGATAGGCTAAAGAAGCAGACCCCCACATGGCAGCTCTGCAGATGCAATATACACAAGGCCTTAAACGCTGTGTAGGCTCTGTTTCTCTCACTTGGCACTGAATAAATGGGAAGATGCCTTTCTGACATTACATTTATTTCTATCTAGTATCAGGTATTAACATTTTTAATGTACAGACCACAAATAATTTGTGTTAAAAGAGCACGAATGAAACAGGACGTGCTCAAACTCCAAGACACTTAAGAGGTTAAGGAGGAATTTCATAGGTGCTTTTTTAAGTTTGATTTCTTAAGGAAATGCAATTTCAGCTCTGTACTGTGTCTATTTCTGACCACACCCAAAACATTTGATGTTCATTTCAACCAAACTTGATAAAAAGGAGGATCTTTAGGGAGTCATTTCATGAGCTTTTTGAGAATGTGATGATGTGAGAAACACTGTAAATGACACCGCTGAAGGAAAAGTATAGTGAGAGCTTAGTTCAGCAGAGGTTGAAAATAAAAGGAGCTCAGTCTTGTGACGTGTCCATAAGAAACCATGCTTCTCTAGTTATGTGAGAAACAGAACCAACTGTTAGGATTTCACTGATTCCTCTCTTCCTCCGATTTTAACTTTCCAGTTCTACCCTTTGGTATCTGACATGCTTGATTCCTCAGAAATGAATTTATAAGCGAGGAATTCCTTTAATATTGACTCTGCAGACAAGGATTTAAAGCTGAATCTTGTATCAGAAGAGTGGCTATGCCAACAGATGTCCATACTGTGCAAATATTTACAAATATGCTTAACTTATGCATGAGTAGACAGTTCTGTGCAGTAAGTTAAATTCTTCAGTAAGTGTTTGCAGGATTGGAGCCAGAGCTTGTAACTTTCATGAAGCCAGACAGTTTGTATTACCGATTGTGCCAGCACAGCTCTGACAGAATTTATATAGTACTCCAGACCTGTAAGAAAGTTTATTAAGCTTTAGTAGAATCTCTGAGCACATAGTGATTTTTAAAAATGTCTGTGGCTGATCATTTCAGAACTCCACGGGTGCTAAGACTTGCCAGTCATATGAATAGCACTGCTGAAATGAAGTAGTTTTAATGATGTTAGGCAGTGTTTAACATTTTAATTATTTATTTGATTATTTTCAGAAAAGAGATCTTTTAAGTTAACATCTAGCACTTTTCAAAGTTTTGCATTTCTTAACTGCTTTGTTGAATGGATCTCAGAAAAAGAAGAATTGTCCATTTAGCAGAATTTGTGGTAGAAAGACCTGATTACTTTTAGGAATAAAGGTAGATGCAGCTGGATTTATACAAAACAAAACAAAAAAACAAACAAACAAAAAACCCCAAACAAACAAAAACCAAACCAAACAAACAAAAAAGCTTTTTCACTGAGAATGTTAAATTTTATTCATCTGGCAATCCATATCTTCCCTCTACCCACATGGCATTATGCTACATATGTGCATAAAAACTGCTGGTGTAAATAATTACATGATCTGGTTCTGGATTTAAGTTTAATACCATTTGTTAATAAGTTTCCTAACACCATCGAGGTGTAAATAGCTGATTCATCTTCTTGTATTCATGGCCATTTTCCTGTGCATAGTGGGAGGACAGGACAAGGTGTGTGCCATGCAAGAAGCTCCAAAACTTTTCTTGTAACAAAGGCACTTTCTAAGGTCCTGGTTTCAAGTACTTAACGTTAGTTTGAACTACTCACCTTGGGTAGTGTGCCTCTTCAAACAGCTTGTAAGGTTGATATTATATACCATCCTATATGATCTAATAGCATCTCCACTTGGATATGTGCCATTCATCTTGCTTTGGTTATGGCATCTTAAAAGTTCCTGTATGGATGGAGATGGTGACTAGTTCTGCAAAGAGGCTAGATATCTTAGTATGAAAAAGAATGAGGTCTGTCAGAAGTACAGAAATAAAACTGAAAGTAATAAGTGAAACTGAGAACTGAAACTTCCTTTCTTAAGTATCAGTATTTTACAATCATTCAGAGTGCTGTAGGTTCAACGGTAGCATCCTGGAACAAGGCAAAGATGTGGCTAGTGTTCTGAAGGACAATGCACGTGTTGCTCTGATTCCTTAGTAATTACATTGTTCTAATCAGTCTAATTTTGCACAAGTCTCTGACTGTGGTTTTGCTGCTTATGTGACATGTAGAAACACTTAACTGTGTAAAAAGCACCCGTAAGAGAAAGGTGAGATGCTTGCTTATTTGGTCTTCAGCATCTGACAACATTGGGTTGATACCTGGAACGGAGAAAAAGCAGACAGATTTCATTTTCTAATTGCCACAGAAACTGAGCAGAGTACACTTGTCTACTGTAGTACTGAAGGTTATAAAATTATTAGTAATTTCCTTGTTTCAGTACACATTTATACACTGTGTTATACTGCATAGAAAATAAATTGCTCCTCTGATTCTATGTCTAATTGCTGCTCTGCTCTTCAGTTCATGTTTGATGGCTGAGGAGATCAATTTCAATTTTGTTTCTGACTTCTTAATTTTTATATTGATTTCAATGTTCTGGAAGCAGCTCAGAAACCGGGAATCTCCTCTCTTGGGTAGAACTACCCATGTTCATTTCAAAGAACATGATTATGGCCAGAGGAGTAAAGCAGTTGGAGTGCTTGTTTTACCAATGGTATGTCAGGAGTTAAGTAGCTGGGGTGCTCGTTTTACCAATGGTGTGTCTTATCCCAGCCCTCTTGAACTGTTGTGGAGGACCGGACTCTGTCACTTTCTCTTGCAAGTGATTAACTCTGTCATTTTATTTCTGGTACTGTAAAACTTTGATCTTAGTGTCCATCCCATGCCTACACATCATAAGACAGAGCTACAAACCACACAGCTCAGCCCGCTTTTTTGCATGGATTATAGAGGTGGGTGAAGGTGTGAAGGAGGAGCCGAGCTGTCTGTGCTGAGGCAGAGTCGTTCAGTCAGCAGGCCAGTCATGCCATCCTTCATTTCAATCAGTCTTTGCCTACCCTTATTCTTTCCCATGTCATTCTTTTCTTGTTCACTGTTCTTAGCAGCAGCCCGATGACAGTCTTTGCTCTCACCAGCCCTTTGCCACACTAAGACACTCACCTGTTTGGCATGGGAGAGTCACACAAAGGAAGTCTGAGTAGGAAGGGGAAAGGAGAGCCTCAGACAGTCGTATCTGGCCTGGCTTGTAAGCAACTTCTAGGTGAGGCAGCAAATTTTACCTTTAGAAATGGCAGGACGACTTAGTGCGTCAATACAATCATCTTTTTGTTTGTTTTTATAAGCATAATTGTGCCTTTGTTAGGGATTGAAGCACCAAGGGTAGGACAAAGGGGGAAGCCAGAAGACAGGGGGAGAGGAGTTAGAAAATGTTGATCTGGTGGAGAAGGTAGAATCATAAAATCATAGAATGGTAGGGGTTGGAAGGGACCTCTGGAGATGATCATGTCCAAACCCCCTGCCAGAGCAGGATCACCCAGGGCAGGCCACACACAAACAGATCCAGGTGGGTCTTGAAAGTCTTCAGAGAAGGAGACTCTACAACCTCTCTGGACAGCCTGTTCCAGGATCTGTCACTCTCACAGTGAGGAAGTTGATACCTTGCTACCATTACCTCTTGTCCTACCACAGGGCACCACTGAAAAGAGACTGGCCCCTTCTACTTGACACCCACCCTGTAGAGATTTGTAAACATTAATAAGATTCCTTGTCAGTCTTCTCAGTCTCCTCCAGGCTGAACAGCCCCAGTTCTCTCAGACTTTCCTCACAAGAGAGATGCTCCAGACCCTTAATCATCTTTGCTCTCCGTTGGACTCTCTCCAGTATTTTCCTGTCCCTCTTGAACTGGGGAGCCCAGAACTGGACACAACACTCCAGCTGTGGTCTCCCTAGTGCAGAGTAGAGGGGGAGGAGAACCTCCCTCAACCTGCTGGCCACACTCTTCTTTATGCACCCCAGGAGACCATTGACTTTCCTGGCCACAGGGGCCCATTTCTGTCCCATGGGGAACTTACTGCCCACCAGGACACCAAGGTCCCTCTCGATGGAGCGGGTAGGTTGAGGAGAGACTGGTAACCATGTAAATTACTCCTGAAAGCGTGGAAGTTGCTGGTGTACATTGTGCAGCTTTATCATGGACATTTAGAGGAGGGTTAAGATGTGGATGTGAATAGTCCAGACAGAAAAGTATGAGCAAAGAAGAGGGTTGATGGAGGGTTTGGTCATATGGAGGGAGGTGATGAGGACAGAAAACGGACCTGTGGGTAGGGGCAGAGCTGTGCATGCTGGGCTAGAAATAGTCAACTTTTTGGGCAGTTTCTTCAGTTGCAGATTAACTGTGCTATGGATATATAGGCACCAGATTTGGCCTAGAGCAGACTCAGCTCAGCACTAACAGTTTATTAGTTCAAGTGCTGTGCCATGTTAACACATCTCTGCAATTTCCAGAACCAGCTTTGCAGTGCAGCTGCTTTCAGACAGTGTCTGAACTAATAAGTCCTGATGGACCCAAGCTGGCTCTACAGACCCACTTGGGTGTTTCTCTGCTGCGCTTCACGTTCCAGGGGATTTTATTAGCTTGGCTGGAAATATGGATCTGAACTTGCTTTGTGGAGGGTGGTTGACGTCGATGGTTAAGAAGACCTCCGGAATCTGGAGTTCTGGAGGAATAATGGCACAGAGACATCAAAGTGCTAATAAGTCCTTGAAGGACCCACATAGACTTCACTGGTGGGTAGCTGAGTTTCCAGATTGTTCTTTTCTGCATTTCTCATAGTAGTTGGATAATTGGGGATGTTATATTACCTGTATATCTGAGCCCCTCTTTACCCTTGAGAATGTAGAGCTTCCTATACACACTTCCTGTTGTATTGGTCTAGCCACTGAGCAGATACAAGGGAAAAGAAGCAGCTCCTGAGGATTAAAACCTGGCCAGCCATCTCACAGCTAGAAAGTTGCTAATGATGTGCTTTAGTAGAGGAGATTCCGTCTCTGTTTACTGAGTATTCATGTACATTTAAAAAAAAAATCTTACTACTTGAATCAACTAGATAGTTTTTTATGTGCATATAGGAAATTTCTACTTGCTTTGTGAGTTGGGCTCATGGAACTACCATTTTTCATGTTTTCTCTGAAAATCTCAAGAAGCAGACATTATTTTCTAGGCAGAAAAATAATACTGAGACCCCACCTAATCGTAGAGTTCTAAGGGCAGAGCTCTGGAAATATCTGGAAATATCTGGAGATACTCAGTATACTCAAATAGTCCGATACTCAATATTCTGCAATAAATTCACTGTGCGTGACAGATCTGATCAGGCCTCTGTATAACAAACAAACATTCTTACATAACAACGTCAAACTGGTCTTACCAGTAACAACCAAAATCACACTAACTGCTTAACAGGATGGGTGTGAAGGGCATTCTCTTTTCAGTACTCTTTCTCAGGGATGGGTGTTATGTCAGAACTGGAACTGTTTATATCCTTCACTGTTTTTAGCAAAGAGGTCAGGAATTGAAGACAGTTTTCTCGGTTTGGTGTTCTGCTCTATACCTAAAGTTAAGACTGCTGTATTTAATTTGTTCTATTTCTGTCTCTATTAGGAAAAGAAGTAGGGGTTAGCTGCAAGCTGAAAATTATTTTCAACCTTTATTTTTCTGAACTAGACAAGTTTAGTTGACTATATTTTTTTCCAGTCTTGTGTTTTCTTAAACAGTAAATTGATTAGATTTTTTATTGTTTTATGGGAACTGCCATATGAATAGCACTGGAAGGATTGCAAGGGGGGGGTGAATTTAACAATCCTATTATTTTTAGGAATTGCTTATTTAAAAATAAAAGGAACAGTTTCACGTTAGACTTGGCAAGTTGTTTGAACAAATCTTATATATGCCAGAAGTCAGATGGAGGCAGGAATAAATGGACTGTGATGCCAAGCCACAGGGCATCAGTGCACATTAAATTAAGCCTTCATTCTTTCAAATGAGACTAAGGAACTTTTGTCTCTGTGCAACAACAGAGAAAGCATTTGACTTGAAAATTTTGGGTCATACTGAGAAAAGATGTCATAGCAAAAAAAGCCGTGGAATACTTAATGTGTAAAAGTAGTTTACTTTAAAATCTGAAGTAGGCAGAAGTTTTTTCATGGTTTTGGTTTGGTTTTGTTTGTTTTTCTATTGTCACACCTTGCACTTAACATGTTAGGGAGCTTGATTCAGAAGTTGCAACAAATGTTAAAATGAAACAGGATACTTGAACATGAATACTTCCAGAAAAGTTTAGGTAAAGAACTTGGAAATAATATTTACAATAAACAAATACGTATGTTTTTTAACAGCTGACTTAAAACATTAGAATGATTACATACAATATGGGTACATATTTGTATATCTTTTTAATAAGGTGAATGTGAATCCATTTATTTTAGAAGTTAGCACTCTTTGAGCATATTTTACTTAAACTCCCCCTAAATTGGCATTTGCATCTCCTGAACAAAGCCTTTTGCCTGCAGGTAATTTGCACCATTTCTTATATGTCATCTCTTTAAAGGCATACTGAGCTCAGCTGTGTGTAAAGCAGATATAACTGGCAAGCTAAGGAGCCAGAAGGAAGCATAGCAAATAAAATAACTGAAAGGAGATGTTTTAATGTGTAACACCATCTCCTACTTCTGCTTTCTGCCATCTGGCTTGGAAGAGACCAGCTTATGCCAACTTAAGCCTCCCTACACATGGGAATAGGGCTGATTCAGCCAGTAATACAGCTGCACCAGTCTTGACCCTATAAATATTGAGAGGGGAAGTCTGAAGTTTTTATCCTTTCAATTGATAACCTGTTCTTGAACTTCTCAAGATTGACTTCTCCTTCAGTGAGCTCAAACCCCTGGATGATCTGCCTGGAATCTAGATTTCAGTAACAGATGAATCACTACTGTCCATTGCTGCCAGCGAGTCCACAAACATGGGATTTTTTTGGCCTATGAAGTGAATGGTGCCACCATAAGGGGAAGCCAAAAGATGCTCTCAGGCAGAAATCTTAATATTTAGTGTATTGCATAGCTGTGTACTGGAGCAAAAGACTGCTCAAAGCATCTAGTAGCATTCCCATATGAAGTTTTGCTCAAGATAGAAAACTGTCATTTTTAGATGCTGTGTTTTATTGTAGGATTTGTCAGGTGAAGTGGGAGACAGAAAGACTTTAAAGGGTACAAATTATGTCACATTAAACATTATTTCATTAGGGCACCAAATAGTAAATGCTGTGATTACCAAACTGTTAACCATTCTATCTTTTACAACGGGCGTGGCAAAAGTCCCATCAGTGAAGCTAGTACTGTGTATGGTCAAGGAGTGGGTGACATCGGGTCAACATACCTGTGTAACTACTATGGAGATATTTCCAAAAATCAAGTGCCTGCAAGTGCAAAGCTGTACCTTCAATGTAAGCATCTGCAAAACAGACTGTTAGCAGAGGTAAATCAAGCTGTGTGCCATGTAGTACTCCCCTGAGAGTACTGCAAGCCAAGGAAGCAACAACATAGTCTTGTGGCTTATCTCTTGCTTTCCCACCTCTATAAAGTTATATGCACTCTAGTTTTCTAATTAGCTTACACTGGTCAAGGACCCCAGTGTCACATACAGAGTAGGTTACATTCTATGCCATGTGGTCCTGCCATGGGTTCTGGTGATCATCTAACCATATGGTGAGAATAGCTTACTGATCAAGGTGAAAATTAATACTTTTTTTTTCTGTTATTTCTCGACTGGGTCAGAGAACTAAGCCGACTTGCTGTGTGGCCATGAGATGGTCAGTTTTGATGGAAAGAAAGCAGCAGAGATGTGCAACAGGGAGGGAGCAGAGGTGGGGACCTCGGGACTGCACTTCTCAGTGGCTTGTGATCTTAATTCCTTTGAAGCCATTCATGAAACTGTATCCTTAGTCTGTGCATGCCTGAATTCATGCATTATGCTAAGGGTTAATTACTTTGTAACTTATAAAAGTTGTGGAAGGTTTGGGTGATACAAAGTACTGGATTTATTGATTAATTATCACTGGGCTTTTTTCAGAGCATGCTCCAGGACAGAGGACACAGGCACTGAATTAAACCAGCTACTAGAGAGTTGACTGATTCTAAAAAGAACATAAATAAAATGATTATTAGATTTAACATATCTGTAGCTTACAGCTACATAAAGTCTTTCATAAAACATCCATTTAATGAGCTCCATCATACTGTCTCCATCTGACACACCTTTTGTGCATGGTTAGAAGTTAAGAAGGGAATGGAAAAGACTTTGTGTAGGTGACGTATGGTTTAATATCTGTTTTTAAATGAAATCTTAACTTTATATTTCCAGACTTAAATAATCCTGGGTTGGTTGGGGTTTTTTTGGTTGGTTTTTTTTTTTTTTTTCAGGGCAATGGTGGTAGGGAAATTTGTGCTCTCAGAGGGTTTTTTCCTCTTACGCAATTGACAGATATTTACAGCCTTTTTGCTTGCTTGGCTGGCAGCTTCTTGCATGGGAATTCCATATAACTTGATATTAGTCTGTTATATATAGTATTCTATAAGCATTTAAAAAAAAAAAAGAAAAGAACAGATGAATAGACCTTGCATCATCCATACAGTTCCATAGATCTTAGTGGGAGTTTTATGTTCTTTTCAAATTTATTCACGTTGTTGTACAAGCTAACACTTTTTTTTTTTTTTTTTTTTTAATGGCCAGATTCATTAGTCCCTCATATCTATCCATTATGGAAGAAATTATTGCCAGAAATCCTTTGACATCTGGTTCATTTTCACTTTGTTCTGTTTATATATTTTATAGAATTTGCCTGGTTGTATGTCTTGACTTCCATGAAATACGATAGGCTTTTCTACTTTTCTGTAATGGAAAGCTTTGTTTAAACTTTTATAGTCTCTCTTGCTCAGCTTCAGGATTCTGAGGTTCCATCTGTAGACTCCAGCACAACTGATGGATATATCACCCACATTTTTAGATGGACTTGTGTGATTTTATTAATAGCAAATAAACAGTAGACTATCACTTACACAATGTAGACATACTTAACAGCCCAGTGTAGGCATTTAATTGTTCTGCATCGTGCTCACCTCAGAACTCCCCCCTCTGGTATAGCTGCCGCAGTACTGCATCCAGATTCATTCTGTGTTGCTAGAGGTGTCTGGAAGTTCAGTGGAGACAGAGGCATACGCTTTCAGGGGATGATACAGGTGGGTTTAGGCTATAGGTGGGTTCAGCTGCCTCCTGGAAGTACCTGTCATCTATCTTCCATGGTAGTTTAGAGACTAAGTTGCTAATTGAGGTGCCTTCTTGGGACAGGACTAATTGAGCCCCTCTGTACCTTTGTGACAGTTTTTGTATTCTTGTAGTGAATGTTGTCCTAGGTGAATAGCTGTGCAATGCTATGCTGGCATGTCTGTTGGTAGGTGACCTGTGCTGACTGTGTGTTACCTGCAGCTCACAGCTGCAAGACTCCTGGTTGGGAGTATAATATTTGGTCAGAAAAGTCTTAAGTCTCTTGATCGTTATTCTTGTAGATGGAGAATTTTCTCAGAGCTGAGATATGGAAACTCTTATATTACGTGTAGTGGCAATCATCTGATGTTTTCCTTTAGGATTTAACAAACAAGTTCTTCCTGTGATGTCCCTTTTGTCTGCTTATTTTCTGTAGGATTATTCCTTATCTGGATGTGATTTTTTTTTTTAAATTTTTTTTTTAATAAAAGGGCCTGGTTTACTGTTAGTTTTGCTAGAAATTTACTACAGTACTACTTTTTAAGAAGTCTTTGTTTATTTAGCTATAAGAGATCCTTGTCCAAACAGAAGGACTGATAAATGTAATGACATTTTAAAAAATCCAGTTACCTTTCCTGGCTAAAGGCCAGAAAACACTCAAGTTAGGTTTGGACACCTAACTTCAAAAATCCCTTGCTCAGCATTTTCCTATGAAGTGTTTAACTTCAGATAAATAGGGCTTTCTTTGCCCTTAAGGCCACGTTAATATTGCATCCATTTTTCCAAGCAGACATTCTCCCAATTGCCCTTTTTTATCAGCCAGCTTGACATCTAGTAGAGCCAATCTGTAACAAAAACATACTTCAGGTGCCCCTTGGAAATGGAGTGGAGTATTGCCTACATTTTGAGGAAACAAGGTAAAAGAAACTCAAAGAAAGCACTTTTGTCTTTGCCCACTCCTTCTCTTTTTGTGTGTGTGTGTGCATATGCATTTCCCTTCTGGGAAACTACCTTCTGTGGCAGCTGTGAGGAGAATGTAACATAAAGTCTGATCCCATCAGCATGAGGTACTGGGACTGAAGGCTGCAACTCAGACTTTTCTTTAGGGTATGATCACTGCTGTCTTCTGTGCAGTAATGAACCTTATGGAGCTTGGGGAGGACCAAAGAATGAAATGGGCAGAGCAGTGTTTCTCTTCACACAGGGAAGAGCTACTGGCTGAGCCAAGGCAGCTGCAGGGCCTTTACATATACAAAGGGGCAGAGCAGAGGGTGCTGAGCCTGCAGTAGCATGGGGCAGGCCTTAGTGATGGAGGGTGGGTTATCACAGAATTTCTGAGGCTGGAATAGACCTCCAAGATCATCAATTCCAGCCTATGACCCAACACCATGACATCAGC
>JANIJG010009423.1:0-21689 GCA_024611175.1 Megaceryle torquata | reverse complement strand
TGACCCTCCCCTGGCGCAGCTTCAGGCCGTGCCCTCTCCTCCTGTCACTGGTTGCCTGGGAGAAGAGCCCGGCCCCCACCTGACTACACCTTCCCTTCAGGCAGCTGTAGAGAGGGAGGAGGTCCCCCCTGAGTCTCCTCTTCTCCAGGCCGAACCCCAGCTCCCTCAGCCTCTCCTCATCAGACTTTTCCTCCAGTCCCTTCTCCAGCCTCATCGCTCTAATCTGGGTTGGGCAGGCAGATGATTGACACAAGGAAGAGATGGGACACTGTATCCCTTGGGTTTGTTATACCTATGTGGAATTGTCTCCCAGGCTTGGTGGGGTTGGATAAATTCAGTGCGTTACTAGGTTAGGAAAAAAAAATATTTCAACTAAATAAAGATGTGATCTTCATTAAAAACAGCTACATTAGGAAGGATTGTCTGCTTAATTGTTCACGTTAGACAAGATGCAACTTAGGGCTCAGCTGGACTCATTCCCAGTGTTCATAAATCTATGCATGAAGAAAGCAGAGCAAGTGAGAGCTAAAAGTTCCTTTGGGGTTTTGGTTTTTGTTTTGTTTTGCTTTTTGTTTTAAATTTTGAAACTCACATTTAGTGTGTATATTTTAACATGTTCATGTGAAACACATCAAAGTAAACACATGCAGTGTGTTTCTTTCACCGTCATTAATCACTGTAGTGTTTTAAAAAGTAACAAAAAAATACAGTAATGTTAAACTGTGGTCAAGAATTGAAATATACACAGCTCTAGAAATTCAAAGTTCGCCTTTGCCAGGGCAAATGTAGCTTGACAACCGTGTGTGTTTATGTATCAGCATGTGAAGCAAGTCTGGTTAGCAAATATGGACTTTTTCCATCAAAACCCCTCAACTGGTATTGAAACTTTTTAAAGCACTATTTCAAGCCACCTGAAGACTCAGCTAAAAATTCAGGGGAAGAAAATGACTGAATTCCCTAAACCACTCTGAGAACTATTATTCTCCAACACTTTATCACAAAATGCACTTGCTTTTTAAGCCCTGCTTATGTCTTTATCTGGGCAATTTCTTTTTGTAGCACAACTGAATAATCAGGAGTGGATGTGAAAGATGAGGGTTATTTGCAGCATTTTTTTGCCACTGAGATGCCAGTGAACCACCTGTGAGAAGTCCACCTGTGTTTGGGATAAGCTTTCAGCCAGAGTGGAGGACAGCTATTTTACGTTGTACGTAAGGTTCGTGCGTCCCTGTTTTCCCCAGAAAAGAACTTTGCTATCTCCCTCTTTGCAGTCCTCCTGGATGCTGCTGAAAGGGGATGGAACAGTGTGGCACTTCTGTTCCTTCCAACAGCTTCCTTTGTGAATAGGTATGGACCCCACCTGTGCTGCTCCTCTCTGCTTTCCTCAGCAGCACCATAACACGAACATCAGCCTGATCCCTGTCAGTCCATTCCCTGGGGTCTTGATACTGGTTATGTATGTGAAATGCTTTAGTAATTTTCCTTGCTCTGATGAATGCCTATATGAAAGGAATCGGGACAGAACTGGCAGTGTGCAAGCTAAGAAAGATGATGCTGTCATGTTGCTCTTCACTCAGATGGGGGAAATTGTTTTCATAAATAAAAGTTAGACTTTCCCTACAAAGAGAACTTGGATAGAATATAACTAACTGGGGATTCTTATAGATGTTTTTTTCAGACTTGAACCAGCGTCCCTGTGGGAGCTGTTTCCTTTCTAATTTATTTTTTCTTTAATTTAATAGAGAAATTGTACTTTTGTGGCTCTGCTTTTTGTCTTTCTTTGCTTAAAGGCACAGAAAAGAGAACAACTGTCAAAGTCTTAAGCCAGAGGTGCTGTATTCTCTCAGCTTCTTTTTCCTGTGGGAGGAATTAAATGCACTCTTTTATTTTTCAAGATTATACATAATGGATAAACAAGCGTGCATATTTTTCACAGAAGTAACAACCACTCAGACGATTCCTGCCCCATATTTCTCCACAATCTGACTTCCTGTAAGCTTTAGAGGACCACTGTTACTTCCCACAAATATTTTAACTTTTTCACTTTTACCTTTTTAATATCCACACTGTACTTTACTTTATTTACCAAAGCATTCTCATTGTCTTTGTGACTAATCAGGGTGACATATGAGTTCATCTCACTTAACTGAGATGTCAAACTTAGGAGCTCTCTTGCCTGAGGCTCTTTAAGGGGAGGTAGTTTTCAAAATCTAAATCATCCCCAGGTGCATATCTTTCCTGTGGCAGATAGAGAGTGCCAGGAAATCTGAAATCATCATTCAGGTGCCTTGATCAGGTATGTTGAAATTGGGCTGAAGCATGTAACTTTTAGGCAGAAAACACGTGAGTTTTCAAAAAGTGCCAATCCAGTTAATTCCAAACATCTTGGAGATGCATGGCAGAACGTGAAATGCTTCTCCATTTACAAGATCATAACTTTTTCCTCTCCCCCTACAGAGGCTGCTGCTGACCCTCCTAAGACACCTGACAGCGACCCTTTCTTTACAAAACTGCGCAATCCGAGCACAGGCAAGTTTTGCAATTGTGACATGAGCCTGTAAGGGTGATTCCCTCCACCATCAAAAGATTCATATTTTGCAAGCTGAAATAGCGATGATAGTGTAAGTCTTACGTGCCAAAGATACTGCTGGTGGTGCCAGATAGTTAATGCTGTGCAAACATTTAGGATTTCTTTTATAATTTTAATTGGTTGAACTGTTTATTCATCAGGAATACTGGCACCACAAAAAAGATGTGTAATTTAAGTTCTGGTTTTAAGTGCATTAGTTTTGGGGGGCTTACAGTGTTGGGTGTTGAGCCTGGGTTGTTTGTTTGGGTTTTTTTTATCCAAATTTAGGCTTCATTGCATTCATCTTATGCTATAAAATAAATATTCTGAGTTAGAAGTGATTTGGTTATACTTACCAAGGTTTTTGAGTCTTTTCATTTTTAAATCTAATTTTCTTCTTTCCCTGGTCCAAGTGGTGGTGTCTCTTCTCTCATTAAGAGTTGATGAGGCACTTTGAATTCAAAATACATTGGAAAGACTAGCAAATACAGGCAATATAATGACACCACCATCCCACAGTTACTTTCTTCTAGTCAGACTGCTCTTTTGTCAAGCATTTGTTATATAAGTAACATAATAATTGGAATATGTGATACTGCAACAGAAACTTGCAATAAGCCTTTGTTAGGGCTAACATTTGTTTGAAAAAACATTTCGTGATGTGTTTTTTTTCTTTTCATATGCTTGTTTGTTCTCTATAGATTTAAGTTGCATGGTTTTGGTTTGAAATTCACTGCTCATTTATATATGTTTGTATCTGAAGTCTTTAAGTATATTTTAATGTACAATATAGTAACTGCTACTTGTTCTTGAAAGAAGATGATTAAAACCAATGGATACAGAACGTGAAATCATTTACTCACCACAATACCCGTTTCTTGACTGCTCAGACTTAGAGTGGGAATGTACAGCCACAGATATTTTCCACCTGCTCTATTATATTGGCTTTCTGATTTGTTATGCTTTTAAAAAAACATAGATGCTAATTTCCTTTTCTCTGTGGAAGAAAAGATCTGTTTACCTTGTAGAATCAAAAATCTTGGGAAAGGTTTCTGGGAAAAAACTAAAGTACAATGATTGCCTGGGTGTGTTCCTTTAGAATTTACAGGAGCTTATTTATAGACCTGCATAAACCCTCAGTTATGTACCCTATTAGAAGTAGAGAGTCTGAAAATGGAAGAACTGAGAACACCCTATTAATGTATTTTCCTTACGTTTGTGTCTAACAGATGAATTGTTGATGCCAGATATTGTTTAAATACGCACTGAAGTACTCAGCATACTATAGAATTCATGCTAACCACTTCATTAAATAAAAGTATGCATGGTCCTTTTTATAGAGATGTAAAAAGGACAGAACTTCTATCCCTTACAAAGACTATAAACTAGGGTTCAGCTAGCAATTCAAAAGTACCACAAGAAGTATTTTTCAAAGTGCTGAGCTAAAAGAAAGGAACTAACCATACCATAAGACTTAACTAACTGAAGTGGTAAAGTTGTGAGCAAAGCTGTCTCGGTTCTCACTCCATCCCCTAGAGTTTCTCTGTATTGACACCGTTGGGAACCTGTGGTGACTGTTCTTTTAACATAAGCATGTAAGTTGAGGAGCTGAAGCTAGACAATCAGAATGGTCCTTTTCCCAACATTCTGTAGCTCACCACTCCATTTGGCTAGCATGCTCTCCAGTAGGAGTCTTAAGTTGCTCAGCGAGCACTTCTGTAAGCAGTCTGACATCTGGCACGGGTCAAACTACGGTGTAGATGCTTGTTGAGAGGCACATGGTAATGACTGAAACCTCTACTCCCCCTTGTATATCTACTCTTCACTCCTCCCCAAAAGAAAAATTGTCAGAGAACTGAAACTTTAGGTGAGGTTAAATGTCTGCTCAGCCTTTTGGATAGAGGGGGGTAAAAATGCATTATCAGTCATTTCTGGGAAGAGATGTCTGCCCATTTTAGCCGATCTCCCTCCACACCTAGGGATCTCTGTAGACTGAGAACAGCAGTGCTGACATCAGCTTGCAGGGGTTTACACCGAGACTTTTTTTGCACCAGACCATGATCTGCAAATCAGTGCAGCTTTGCAACGTATGCATTTTGAGCAAAACTGCCATGTTGTGGTTGCTCTTTTCGCTGGAAGATGGATTGATAACCAAGGCAGAACCAGTCCAGCCAACAGTGCCTCAGTAGTTCTGGCAGCTTCCTGGTTTAGATATGAAAAATGCCAATCCTGTTTGCAACATGTTCATCACCCTTTCATTATAACCCAGAACTGAAATGAAATGGCAGGACTGTGCTTTGGGGTAGCCTAAGATAAAGCTTACTTTTCCAAACTATCAACTTTCTGATGGGCACTTGGAAACAACTTCTTTTAGCTTATTCACCTTATTTGTCTACCTGTACTGAGTCATCAGCAATCCATTTTGATGCACTAGGAAAAAAAAAAAAAAAAAGAAAAATTATATTTCAGATTGTTACTTGAAGGTTTGAGGCTTTCATTCCCTTAACCCAGAGTCTGATATCTTGGAGACAAACATGATTGAAGAAGGACTTTTCTTGTTTTCCACCTTCCCCCTTTAGTACAGACAAAAGCTGATTTCTTGAGTGATTTTGATTTGGGTTTGGATCAAAGGCTTTGTGTTGTAAGATGAACTATTCACACATCTTATTTATTGATTCAAATTCAGTTTGGTTTATAGAGCTGGTAAATGAACATCTGTATGTAATAGTTTTCTTTGTCTGAGCTCTCTTTGTAGTGAGTTTATGTAGAATGTGTGTATGTTTGTGTGTCTGTATGTATATAAGGCACATTCTTCAGACGTATTGGGTATTCTTTTGATTTTTGTGAAGGCTTACAAACAGAAACCAGATTTCTTTTCAACAGGGGAAGCAGCTCTTTACTTATTCAATAGTGGTGCACAGCAGCTGTTTGAAGTAAAAGCTTTTCATGAGGAATATCGTTCCTGGTTTATAGGTCAGACTGTTCAACAAGGTGAGTAATATAATGTATCTTTCCCCCAACCGTAACTATTGTTCATACACAGACCTTCCCTCTCTTTTCTAGTAAATTTACAGGTGTTTTTCCTAGTTGTTTGAGGCATGCTGCATCATCCCCACCTTCTGACACACTCATTTGCCATCTGGATTTAACCAGGGCTGGGGGCTTTGTGGTCTCTCTTTAAAAGGCAGCCTTTGGCAGCCTCAATTAGACAGATGTTCATTTGTCTTTCAGGAAAGGGGGGCTAAGTCGTTCAATTGTATTTAAACTGAAGTGCTGTAAAATACTTAGCTTGCCTTGTCAATCAGACTAGCAAGTCCTCAGTGAAAGTAAAATATGCGTTATGCTATGGGAAGGAAAAACAGGCTGTAAGACCTTGCCTAGCTAAGCAGAGTGGTGTGCTAGCACTCCAAGTGTTGGAATGTATGGTCTTGCTTTCAGTTACCTCTGTAATCCCCTGTCCGAGTGCTGGCATCTCAGGACAGGCCTGCTATCTGAAGATGACATTTCAGTGTTCTGTCTGCAGTGAGCTCTTCTTTACCATTCCAGCTATTCTCTGATCTTTTTGAAAACAAGGAGTAAACTTCTATAACTGCTTGTGACAGCTTTAACAATCCCTTTATCAGTAAGGATGTCATTGGAGTAGTGTTTCTCTGCCAGCACGTCCATAGACCAAGCAATAAGTATTAATTCAGAAGATGAAAGCATACTTATTTTGTCCCTTTTAACTAGAAAAAAAGACCATTTATAGTAAAAAATGAAAGCAACCCCACCAGACATGTGCCTTCTTTAATGGTAATATCCCAAAGTGTGTGTTAACTTTTAAACATCCTCTGCAGGTGCATATAGCAATGCAAGCAGTATGTCTGTGAGCTTTTCCTTTCTCAGTCTGGGGGTGAGCCAAAAGCCTGTGTCTGCTCCCTGCTGCCAATTATGTCCACATTGTATTCTCCTCCACCCTTTCTAACTCTGTTTTGGCTCTTGGGAAACAGTTGCCTTAAGGAATCATCGCCTCGGTTTTCTTTAAAAGATACAAAGAGAAGAATTATTCCTGAATGCTGGGCCTGCTGCAGTTCTGAAACGGTCAGGGGAAGAACAACACAACCCACACAAAAAAGCTGTGTATTTGCAGTTAATTATTTTGTAACTTGCAAAGAAGGGCAGAGGTCCTTATACACCTATAAGTGTGTCTGAACTCTTCAGAACAAATAAATATGCCTCTTCCTGGAGGTACAGCAGAAAGCATTTATAGGAAGGATATCAGAGAGTGGCTAGTGGGGTTTTTTTTCCCCTCCAGTTTTATTATCAAAGCTTTCATGTTTGTAAGTAGCATTGATACTTGTTTTGCCTCGCTCAGTGTGTCATGTTAGTAAGACAGATGTTAGATTAGGTATCACCCCATCTTTTCGTTAGTTGTAGGGCCATCTCCGTGGGAATTCCTTTTCTTTCATTATCTTGATCATGTGATTTAAAACCAAAACAAAACCAAAAACATTTATTTGCTTTTGGTTTGCTAATTGGTGTCAAATTGTCATCAATTATTGGGTCTCATTAGTCAATTTGCTTGATGTTACATTGTTTCCAATTATCTACAATTACACAAAAAGCCATTGTCCTGCAATGAGCTCCAGATGGGCAGAGGTGTCTGTTTCAATGCGAGACCAAGTTCTTCCTTTGTGTGTAGCTTTGAATACAACATACTGAGCCCTTCTTTTCTCATCTATTTATTTTTGTCCTGTTAGGAGACTACATGCACATTCTCCCCTTACAGATGAGAGACAGCTCTGACTTCACTAGCTCTTGAAAGTCTTTCTTGCCTTGCTTACCTCTTCAGCCAGCACAGTGTTGCCTTGCCCAGTGTTTGAGGTGGAGTGTACTGGATATATCTTGTAGAAAAAGTTTCTGCCAATAGAGGGCAGTTTCAATTTTGCTGGTTTTAATATGGTCCAAAAAAAGGCAAAACTAAGAGTGCTTGAAGCCAAGAGACCTGCAGTGGAATTTGTTCTTTGATTTGGCAGCACTGAGAATTGAGTTCTCTCTGTATTTTTACTATAAGATCACATATACTATTTCCCTGCCCATTTTGTTAAAATATTGGGATATTTACTGAAAAAAGAAAAATCCTTCTTGCCCACACTCCAGAGAAACATCCTACAAAAGAAAAGAAGTCAGTATATTGTGTCTCTTGGTATTAAGCTTACTTTTACATATCTGTCACTTAGATGGGCGCCTGCTGTTTGTTACACCAATGGACCCTTTATTTCTGATACTTTACTACCTCATAAAGGCAGACAAAGAGGTAAGCCTGCTTTATTTTTTCACGTGAATTCTCAGGAGAAAATGTTACTTCTGACTTCATTTTCTGCAGAAGTTGTGTTAATTTTACAAAGAGGTGCTTCCGTAATAATGGAAAATTAATTTGCATTTAAAGCAGAGATACCCACCCTAGAAATACCTTTGTTTGCATCAAGTTTTTTTGGTCAGTAAAGCACATTTCAGGAGTCAGCTTGCAATCCAAACAAGCTCTAATCAACTCCTTTTTAAGAGAATCTCTTTTGTCCTTTCGTGAGATCCCAGATCTATTGAATTTAAAATGATGAGATGTCATCAGAGTAAAGCAAGCTAGTGCCCTTTCTGAGGCATCAGTAGATGAGTCATTTGGGGAAAGAAGGGAAAAAGAAAGAAGAATTTGGGTGCTGTGGGGGAGGAATAGGAAGCATTTCTTTGGCAGTTTGAACTTGAAAGAAAACATTGCCTTTTTAGAAGCATTATTTGTAGAGATGCTGTATCACAGAATAGCAATGGGATGATCAAGTATCCAAAAGTTGGATAACTAATAAATGGCTTAATTGATTTATCATGGGTGGGGCAAAGCCTCACTTAAATTTCTGAAGTGTATCAAAAGGCATAGGCAAAGTCACTGATTCATTCTTTATAATCTGCCTGTGGAAAAAAGGGCATAAAATAAAACGTAAATTGGTTTTTTTTCTTCATGGAAGCAATAATTTCACTTTATGCATCCTAAGAGTTTTTGCTCTAAGAGCATTTCCTATAAGGTTGCTTGCTGTTTTCTACTTTAGATTCCAAGCGGAGAATGCAGGTGAATAAGTTTTGTATGGTAAAGAAACAAAGTCCTCATACACGTTTGTAATAATAACCTATTGCTCTGTAATTATTTTAATATGAATTATGGTATAGAATGTGCAAACATATTCTGTATGTCTGTGGTCTGTTCCTGCTTCAGGATGGCCCAACAGTCATTTCACAAGGAACGGTTTAGCTTGTTCTCTAGGCACTGTGCTCTGTTTGCAGTCAGCATCTCTTTGAAAGCTTTATACCAAATTTAAATTAGGGAAACAGTAAATCTCCTTTGTCTACGTGGTCGAGTGTGGAGGCAGCCTGAGTGAAGGACAACTACTGCTGCTCTTACCATAGGTGGGAAGAGCCTTGTACTTTACTTTCTTTTACTTTCTTGATATACTATTTTCTAGGTTTTCTGGTTTTCCAAGCCAGGCATGATGCCAAATAAATACATAGAGCTGTTCTGGGTCCTAAACCATGGCAAATGCATTCCTGCAGTGCCCTGCCTAAGTTAGCTTGCTCTTCAGTAAAGGGAAATGTTGAGGGATGTGTTGCAGATACCTCGTGCAAGGCCAGCTTGCATGCAGCACAATCTCTTCTGGCTTGAACTAATGAGTACCAAGGTACCCACTGGGTATCTTAGGATCGTCCTTGGCATCATCCTTTGGTTTTGATAGTGTGATACAGGGTTGCTTAATGTATCTTCTGAGCAAAGTCATCTCCTAGCCAGAAGGCTTTCTTGGCTTAGGCTCTGTGCCCCTGCACAGTGTAAATGTGCCTGTCTTGCTCTGGGACACAGTCAAGTTTGCACAGGTTAGTGACCTATAGGAAATGCTTTATTGCAGCTTTATTTCTGCATCTTATGACCCTTTGTTATGATATTGTTATTGTGCCTTTTCTTTTTCAGGAGGAAAAAAAAAAAAAAAAGACTTTAAATCCTTTCTGGATTTTTTTTTTGCTGTTTGCTTTTGTTTTTCTCCTTGTTTTTGATTGTGATTTTACAATGGGTGGTTACTTTTATTAAGCCTCTGACTGTTTAGCAAGAGGATTAATTAATGATGAAAGCAGTATACCCAAGCGGGGTTTTTTCATGCTGACCAGTATAATGACTTCAGCTTCAGTTCCTGAGACCATGCACTCTCTAAGGATGGAAAGCTCACCAAGTCTTTGTACTGATGGACTAAAGAATCTTTCCAAAGGGAAGGCCGCCAGTTATGCCAAACCTTGCTGAATGATTGTGCATTGTTTGGCAACAGCAAAATTTGTTTGATGGTTGTGTCATGTGCAGGGCTATTTAAGTTGTGCCAGAATGACTTTATATATATACTCTGGCCAAACTGGAATTGACTTTGCAGAGGTGAAAGGTTAATGCTGTGTTCCAGAAGCTGCCCTGCTCCTTTGAGATTTATTTTTATGGAAGAAAAAGCAAAATTTGAATAGAAGTTATGACACTGGGTTTACTCCAACAGGTTTTGGTCTAAAACATTATTGGCACACTGTGACTACTGTCTGATGTCTGACGTCATCTTCCAAAAAGTCCCACTGTACTTCACATTAGTTTCTCCTCGTGTTGTTTTAAACTTGGTCTTTTAAGTGCAGTAATTGAAGGGTTCAGCATTTTGCAGGTACTTGCTGGTTTGACATAAATATTTATGTCTTGCTTTGTCATCAGTTTCTGCACGTGTCGAGTTGTTACCTTTCAAAGCAAGGTGCTTTCTTTCAAAGCTATGGCCATTACACGCGTGTATCTCTCTATATATGTAGTGTCTGTGTGCATCCTAACATTATAATAATGCTTTTATAATCTCTTTGGTGTATTTTCAGCAGCAAGGAAAGTTCCAGCCACTCGATCAAGTTGTGCTAGACTTGGAGTACCCTAGCTGCCCATTGCTGCTGAAGTGTGCAGATGTTAAACAGCACATACATCATGTAACAGAAGAAAAAGGTGAAAAAAAAAAAAGGGGGCTGGGGGCCAAAAAAAAGGCTAGATTTGTTAACTGTCAATTCATTATGAGATAGATTTAAATATTGTCTTTTGCTTTACCAAACACCCAAGGTGCTGGACAAAGCTGTACTATAGAAAAAAGATGCTTAGGATTAGAAGTTGTCATTGCAGTATTTTCATGTGTGGATTATCTGCTTTCTCTAAAATACTTGTGCAGGCTTATTGCTAGGTGTCATAAAAATGTTAAACTGCTCAGAGGTGACAGTATTGTATGTGTTGTCAACTTTCTTGGCCCTTAGATGAATGTTTTACGTCTCTTCTTTTTTTTAGTGTAGGATGGTCTGGTGTGGAAGAAGTTAGCCGTTGTCCATATGTTTTTTTTTCTCCCTTTGCCACAAAATAAGTAGGAAAAAGCTGGATAAGAGAGAACATGCTGCTGCAAAAGAAGAGCACCAGTTTTCTAGCTTTGCATAATTTAGCGTTGTGGGGTTAAGACTGGGATTCATAAGTGTCTGAGAGAGAAAACATAAATGGAAAAAATTACCAAAGAATCAACTCTGTACATAGTTTCTTCAACCTCTGCCCAGAGTTCCCTTTGGTATTCGGGCTTTTATTTTATTTGAGGACTATATATGCTTTCTAGTGAGGAGAAAGGTGTATTACATAATTTTTGCAGCTTGGCAGACCTGCAAAAGATGCAAGACCTCAGTTTTTATATTCAGTCCTTCAAAGAGTGTTCTCTGATAGTGACTGGAGATTTACCCACACAGAATCACAGGATTTCCTGGAGGGGAAAAGACCTTTAAGATCATGGAGTCCAATCATTAATCTAACACTGACAAGTCCTCAGCTAAACCATATTCCTCAGCACTATGTCTACACAACTCTTAAATGCCTCCAGGGATGGGGAGTCCACCACTGCCCTGGGCAAGCCATTCCAGTGCCTGATAACCCATTCAGTAAAGAAATTCTTCCTCATATCCAATCTAAACTTTCCTTGGCACAATTTAAGGCCTTTTCCTCTTGTCCTATCACTTCTAACTTAGTTGAACAGACCAACCCCAACCTCCTTTCAGGTACCACCAAGTGAAAAACAACTAAGTTGTCTGACTTTTATGGATGTAGAGGAATTGATATGAGTGTATATTGGAAAGTTCCAGGGAGTTGATTGATGTACACAGATTAAAACTCCAGGGAGTTGATGTGTACAGATTAAAAGGCAGAAATATTAGGAATTCCCTTTCACAAAGCACTCTGCCCTTGTCATTGATATATATATATATATATATATAAGAAAAAATATTTAGGCAATCTACAGGCAATTGGGAAGTGGCAAAGGAAAGTTGTCAGAAGAAAGAAAAACCTGCTTAAATCACTAGACCTCTCTATTGTTCTGTAGAACATCAACAGGGGAGAGGACTTTGTGTTTTCCCTGACTGAGTTGCACAAGTTTTAAAGTATTTCCTGTATGATATGGTGCATGTCCAGTAATGTAGGGCAGTTGCCTTCCCCAGAAAATTAATTTTAACTTTAGGGCAGGACATATTTCCATCAAAAATGATCATTTTAAGAAGAAAGCAGGAAATCTGGGCAGCAAGACTGTTGTTACATTCTTGCTGAGACTGGGGAATTATCTGCTGATGGGATACTCCTGAATTTGCAAAAGCAGCCTTGGAAGATGTTTAGTTACATTCAGTACCACTGGGACCAGGAAACCTTTTTCTTTGGGTGAGTTCTGACTTTTGAGAAGGCTTCTTTCAGACAGGTGCATCTGAACCACAAAGCCACTTTTGCCTTCCCATGAGGTGGTAAATGCTTACAGCAGAAACTATTATTAAGCTTTTAGGCAATTGCAATAGCTACAGCTTGTCTAACAGTGCCTAAGGAACTAGGGGTCAGAGAAGGAGTACTAAACTTCTGTGCACCCATCTGAGAAGGTGAAAAAATTGTGCCAGATCCTCTTGGCTGTCAAACTAAGAAGTCTGTATAGGAACCTAGGACGAGTTCTGGATTGTTCTTCTGAAGGGGCACTTCCTCCAAATAATAGTACTGTCCTTGGGCAGTATTTATGTTCCCTTCTTAACAGCAAAATAAATAAATAACATTTATGCTGTAGATAAGGTCATATATCTTAGATCTAACATCTGCATCCATTCTGAAACCGTATTTGCAATTCTTAGCCATCAGAGCGTCCTCTGATAAACTGTATTCTTTTAGTAGTCAAGATGCTTTACTGCTTGGCTTTTTGCAATGATGTTCTTTATAATATATGATGTACATCTATAAGTTTGTGTCATTTTGCCAGCAACTTATAGTAACTGTTTTCTTTTGAAACGCAAGGTAAAAATTGCTTTGTCATTAAAGCTGTACACACACGCACACGCCAGCTGTCTGCGATGTTCTTGGATGTCCCCAGGCGTGTACCTGCATGTACTGGCTGCTGCTTTTCTTGTTCAGGTTTGGATTGGGTTGAAAGTAATGATGGTGCTTGTTCTTAGAATTACTCTCTGTTTTTCAGAACACCAAGCATATTATTATGCAACAAACAGATTGTCACTTGCTTGCCTGCCACACACAGATCACCCTTCTGTTTAATCCACTTCTGTGTGTTTCATATTCTCATGTCTCTTATTGCCCGTAAAAAATACCAATATTATGACTAAGGTGCTCTTTTCTATCTCTGAGACCTGTTGTCCACTTTGTAGCTTTTCTCGTTTAAGGAGTAGGGCTTTAGAGCAAGAAGTATCTCTTGTTGTGTTGAGTCTTCTGCAGTTCTGATCTCTTTGGCAGAACCTAACAACCTAATTATTTCACTCTTAATTTAATCTTAAGGCATTTAACATCTGTCCTACGCTAAAGCGCTCACGGTTTACACTTAGTGAATTAGCAGAAAGTCCACCTTCCCTGGCCTCAGTGTTGAAGGGCACTGAAAATTCATTTTGCTGGATTAAATTCCTGGTTATCTGCTTTAGCAGTTGGAGAAAGGGTCTGTTACAGCTCACTAAATCTGGGTGAGGCGGGTTGTTTGCTAATAAATTCAAACATCAGATAGAAAGTACAATAGAGAAGGTTAAAGAAAGGGTTATGAATTCCAGTGCTAGAGTGTTACTCTTTGTTTCATTTTGCAAGGCAAAAACTGCAGTGATCTTGTCTGCTGTGATTAACATGAAGAGCCAAGAAAACTTACCTGATTAGAATAACTAAATAATATTGCCAAGCTTGTATTCCCAGAAGGTAGGAAAAAAGGGGCCATATGAGTTTCAGAGTTATGGAAAACACTGAGAAAATGGATGTTAAAATGTGCTTTAGGCAGTTTGCTCAACAATACATCAGGGAAACTTCCAAGTCTACATAGCGATTACCCGATCGCTGAACATATTATTTAATTGTAGAACCACTTATATTCCATCTGTATTTCTCAAACCCAATCTTTCCAGATGTCTCAGACCAGTTTTATAGGCACCAGACACATTAGGGAACAAAAGGCTTTCCAATATATACTCATATTATCAAACATAGTCGCTAACTCTCACCAATATCAAATGTGCATCACATGTTAAATCCACGTTCCAATATTGAATCCTTTTGTCAGCAGTTTGTGACTTTCATAACTCACTTTAATTCTTCAGAGGTCTCAAATATTGTCAGTTTCTAGAGTTTAATAGTCAAAACTGTCAAGCACACAAAATATTTTCAAACAAAGCGATCTCTGAAGGGTTCAGTGTAATTATTTTTCACATGTTTTAATGAAAACGGCTTCACAGTTCTAAGTTTCCTTTCCCTAACTGAGTCACTCTGAATCATGGTGTTGTGGGGGAGTCTGCCTGGAAATCCAGCCTAGAATTACTTTTCAGCATGGGTTGGGGAATAGTGGCCGGAGAATGTCCCTTCCTCGAACTTTCTTAGATAAGAGAGGAATCCGCAGATTGTACTCGCTGTACTTGGACCCAGACCATTAGCTCTTTGAGATGCAGGTTCAAGTATCCAGAGTGTCTCCCCCATTTTCTGCTTCTGTTCTTCCAGAGACATTTAGAAGCTTCTAAGTCCTAAAGGCTGAAGCCAACAATGTCACGGCTAATTACTTTACCTGCAACTCATCATCTTCATGAAGCAAAGTGTAAATTAGTGGGTTTTTTTCCTTTTTGCTCTGAAGAATTCTTGAGTTTTACTCTTCTACAACTGCTGGGATAGATTTAGACTTTATCTTGTGAACAACTTTCCCCGACCTCTCCATACCCCCTACCATGCATACACAAAGAGCACATAATAGTTAGCTATTTGTATGCAATTTGAAAGAGCCAAGATAAACCTCAAAGAAGGAAATGCTGAAGGAATCATAAATAATATGTTGTTGTTTGCAAGGGGAGAAGGAAACTCCGTGAACTGAGTGTTGGAATATGATACTGGATCAGTAAATGACATGAAACAGATGTAGGTATTTATGGGAATGGTATACAGGAGATTAAAACTTATTGAAATATCTGTTAAAGAGTGAAACACAATGGGCTTTAAAATCTCCTGTGAAATCTTATTAGGCATTTCATTCCATTTCCAAAATGTAAGTTCCTATGAACTAATACTGATTTTTTTTTTTACTGAAATTTCCATGAACCTTTGTAATTTTCTCTCTCCTTTGCCTCAGCATTGTGAACTCGCATATCTCCAGATAACTGATCACATGTGAATAGCAAGTGTTCATGATACCTTAGTTATCACAGGGGAAACACTTTCTGAAATTCTTAGATCATTGAGTTAATTTATGTTGCTTAATAAATCATAAATGAATCATGTACTTCCTCCCACAAGGAGTGTGTTTCACTACTTTGGATGCTATATTTTCTTTTGACACTATATTAAACTATGTAAAAGAGGGATAGAAGTAAGACTTTGCTTTAGTCACACTGTGAAGTGAGAGGGAAGAACTGAGAGAACAGATAGGAAAAGGGTTTATTTTCTTCACTAACCAGCTCTCTGTTCTGGCCCCTTACTAGGTGCTGGAATTCATTAAGTAAAGATTTAAGATATGATGTTTTAAAATTAATTAATTAATTTGCAGAACCAACATTTTGTGTTGTGAATTATATAGTTAAAAATGACCAGTCTGGTGACACAGGGCACTTGAAGGTTTGGCAAACTACAAGGGCTTGAGAAGAGTGAATTCAGGCGGCCCAAGACTATGCATAAATAAATAAAATATGTGCTTTGCTGAATTAGGGCCTAATTAAAGAATTGTCAAGTTGTTCAGGCTTGTGCGTATCAGCTCAGTCTGTTTATTTTTCCACATTTCCAATAGTTTTGAAACTGATTGCCCTGATATCAAACATGTGCAAGCTGCAAATTAACTTCCATGCTGTATCTACAACTTCAAAGATTTTAAATGTATTGAAAATGCAATCCAAACCAGTCATGACTTTCTTCCCCTTGTTTTTTTCTCAGAGATTGGCAGTCAGAAATTCCATAAATACAGCCAAGAGAAGACACTGAAGTGGTTAAAAAAGAAGGTATTGTGTTTTTCTTTTGCTTTTGAAATTCCTTATGTTTAAAATGAAAATGCCTATTAGCTTGTCCATACCTGCTTTGGAGCCATGTGATGCTCCTCCGTTCAAGGCATGTGTCCTGTCCAAGAAGGACAGATGTGACAGTAAAGTTGTTGCACTCGAGAATGGGATGAGGTATTAGGGAATTGACAAATTGCATTTCTCTTTCCGATGGGGCTGGCATTAAAGGGATTCATGGAGTGTGGGGAGGCAAAAGAAGAAACCAAAGTTCATCTTATTGCTGTGCTCTGTAGGCTTTGCATAAGCTTGTCTTTGGCTTCATCCACTTCACAGATGGGCTAGAGAAGAGCTTTTACTGTTGCAACTTTTAAATTCTGGCATGCTTTAAAGCTGGACAGAAATGCCTGGGGTTTGTGCTACAAATGGGTTTCCTCGTGGAAGTTTTGTCAGTCGCTCAGAATGGTCCTGATATGGATGCTGCTGTCCTGATCCAGTCATGCTGCTCGAGAGCTCTGGACAGAATGCAGAAAATAAGCTGGTGTTACAGCCAAGCTTGCTGTGGTCTGTGTTTTGGTAGAAAGAAGGCAAATGTCCTTTTACACACGCACATGTGCCCCTACTCTGATGGAGAAGATCACATGCAGCACGTGATGCGCAAAAGCCTTGTCATTTAACATAGTCATTGCAAGCACAAAATCGGGTCTGCTTTCTGCAGTGATGAGGCATGAGGATATCTATTTTGAAATGAATATCTGAGTATTTACTTTTGAACAGGTACTGGTTGTTGGAAATACCTTCTGACAGTTATCCCTCTGTTATATTGAGTGTAGCAGTGCCCTGTAAAGTCCTTAATCTTTCATTTCCATCAGGACTGCCTTTGCAGTCCAGCTGAGCTCTGGAATTCTCTGTTCTCCAAGCAGGTGTATTTCTCACCTGTATAATCGTGGCTGTTGAATCCAAGTAGCTCAGCTCATTTTAGGGTGCTGCAAGACTGGTGCTGTGTTGCCAAGGCAACGTGTTCAAAGACGTGCTAGTTTCTTTTGAGTTTTCTGAGCTCATATGCTAGTCATTACAAATGTATATTAAATTTCACCACAGTCCATAACTTGAGTGTTTTATATGCTTGAAACAAAATTACAAGAGCTTTGTCACTGCATTAACATGTGCATAACAACACTGATACAGACGTTTCATTCTGTGGTTTCCTATAGGTCAATCAAACAGTGAAAGCACTTAAAAGCAACAATATAACTGTAAGTGAAAGTGCACATGCAGCTACATTTATCGGCAGTAAACAGATCACAGATACTAAAGAAGGTAAGAAAACTGAGCATTGGAATGAATTCTGGTTTTGTGAAATCGCATATGTGGAGATAAAATACATGATTAGAATCTAAAATGTATTGAAATTGGCCTTTGTAGTTTTTTTTTTTTTTTTCCTTGTACAAGAAAGTTCCACATATGTTGTGACTGTGTGCCTTGACTTTTCTGAGTTCTTTGGTATCTTCATTGGTTGACATTGTAATTAACAGTAGGTCTCAGCAGGGGTCCTTTTAGGTGATTCTTAGTTCAAGGAGAATATGTTTGTCTCAGTGAAATACATGCTGAAGTGCTTTGCTGAACTGAGACTGTCTTGAACAACAGGACACATACTTATATATAAATATCCACCCAACAAGTGCCTCTGTATTAGAACGGACTTATTTTTTATTATTTTTATTAACATGCAAATGCTCTTCATAGAATTCTCCAAAAAGGGGAGGGATCTTGGGAAGTCGTAGTCACAGAGAAAAAGCTTCTGGTCCAAACATTACTATGTGAGAGACAGATGTATAGAATACACAAGTGTGTGCTTATTAAGGGCAAAAACTTCAACAATATGTGTATTAAATCACCCTGGAATTGACAGTCCTCGTACGAAAAACTCTGGAGTGATCCTGTTTGTTTCTAGTCATCTTCTCCTGGGGAGGGCAATGTTCTGAATGTTACAGGGATATGAAGTTGTGTAGAGAAATCTAAAAATGGGCTCGGAATAAACTCTTCAGATGTTAATGAAAATTAAGAAAAGTTTAGAACAAGATGAATAAAAGTGACTTGTTTCTTATTACAAAGACATTCATAAGTCTTCATGCTGTAGGGAAATAAGGAGAAACAAAGCAACTTGCTGACAAAGTGGAAAAATGAGTTACCAAGGAATGATATCAAAGGAAACAACATTAATGAGATTTAAGAGGCAATTAGACAGTTTTATAGAACAGAGATTGTAATATATGGTTTTTAAAAAGAGGCAAAGCTGCAAAACTTGTGACTTTAACTTTACAGTAGCTTTCCATCCTTTTCCCCAGACCCATTTTTTGAGAGGAAGGGAAAATTGTCCTGACAGCAACCATCTTGACTATGCTTAAATACTTTATCTCTGAAGTTTATATTTAAATACCTTATCTGCTGGGGGTTTTGGGGGTTTGTTTTGTGGGGGTTTTTTTCCATTTTCCTCCTTATTTATAGTAACATGGATATAACAGTCCTCTAAAAAGCCTTTTTTAGATTTAAAGGACCAACAGTGAAATAGGGAATACTGGGGGGTTAAAAGTAGGTAAGTTTTGGAGGCAGTCCCACTGTATGTACCAAAGTGAATGACAGGAAGTCAAATGGACCTTACTCAACGCTTATTTTCAATAAGACTTATTTTCTTTTCTGACCCTTTTGCTACCATGACAGTGAAATTTATTTCTGTAAAGAATTGCTTTCATAGGGGTATTAGGACATTTCAGTACCTTATAAATAGATGGGTATATGTAGTTAGCTTCTCCAGATGTTATAGGGCAAAAATCTGGGAGGAAATAAGCAGTGCAGATGGGGAAGGAGGGGAAGTTTAACATGTGAGACCTGAATATCTCCTTCAGAAGACAAAGAAGGGAGGGGCACAAGTATTCCTGACGTTTGGCAGGAGGTTAATAACGAAACAAAGCTAGGGTGAGAACACCGAGTCCCTAGAAGGCAATGTGGTATTTTAAAATTGGTGGAGGAAGTCAGTGAAGATTGCTTCAAGGCAGACATGCAAAGAGAATGGATTTTGTATTTGGTGCAAAATAATAGCAGGTGACTTTACTGTAAGGGTCAGGGAGAACTGGAACGGGCTCCCCAGAGAGGTTGTGGAGGCTCCTTCTCTGGAGATTTTCAGAACCTGCCTGGATCCATTCCTGTGTGACCTGTGCTGGATTAGATGGCCCTGCTCTGGCAGGGGGATTGGACTCGAAGATCTCCAAGGTCCCTTCCAACACCTGGCACTCTGTGATACTGTGACTTGGACTCACCATTCAGTGCTGTAGTGCAAACAGTAAAATGATAGGAATACTTTTCTTAAGTGATAAATTGGGACACATTAAGTGCTGAGGTGAAATTGTCTTGGATTGGAATTATTTCTTGCCGTCTCCTGACTCTGAAGTGGGTTTAGGGAGTGACAGATCTTTGATGAATCTAAGCTGTGGTGGAAGGAAAAGTGCAGATAGGAGATACTAGGAATTTTATGTCAATATAATTGAAATGCATATGCTAGTGTAAGGTTGTTAATGCTTTCTTCTTCAATGCCAGTTTGCATTGGGCTTTCTAGATTAAAAAGAAAACAGCAACAAAAAAAGAAACTAGCTCTGGTGCAGCAGAAATAGTTCTTTACCACCCTCAGGCTACTTTACCGTGTGCTTCCGAAGTCCCTAACTGTGTAAGCATATGAACAGCTAGAGCCAGCCCCTTGTAGGTGGAATTCAGAGGTGAGCTTTTAGCTTATTGTCTGGCAAATACTGCCTGGGCATGGGTGCAGTGACTCCCTCGCAGCCCCAACGACAGTGAGTTTAAAAGATCCAGCCCACCATCAGTAAGAGCTTGTGTAGAACGTGACCAGAAAAGATCTGGTTTAGAACTTCATGTTATAAAAGGGTCGCTTCTTTTTTTTTTTTTTTTTTTTTTCCTCCAGTCCCTCAGAAAAACATTTATAGTAGGACTGCCCTGTACAGAAAACAGCTTCTAGTAGTTCATATTTCCACAGATAATTATCCCATCTTGCCAGTGATGTTTAGATAGGCCTTGGCATTTTCTGTAAAGTACTGAAATTAAGTACAAGGCTTTGAAATAGACTCATTGTCTCATCTAATTGTTTTCAGTTGAAGCCAGAAAATGTACTTTAGTACTGAAGCCCTTGCCAAATAATTGTAAGATCCAGATGCTTTAAAATTAATGATTGCATGTTCTGTTGAGTCAGCTTTTTACTTTTGCAGGTTTTTAAAATTTAATTTCTTGGGGAAAATACATGGTATCTAGTATTCTCAGAAAGTGAACAGCTTTTGTAAAGAGCATACAGCAGATATTAATAACATGTGCTGACAAAGTGAGTGTAGTAAGTCTTTACTTTTTAAATAAACCTGGAAGTGTCATATAACATAAACTACTCAACACAGAGAACCATCAGAGTGTATCCATTAGAAGTCTCTTACTATTAATTCAACCTTATGATTTATGGTGGTGCATGCAACATGGCTAAGGCAACGTGACTGTAGAATAAGAATGTTCTTTTTCTTCTCTTTCCCACTCCCTGTCCCATTCCTGAAGAGTACGTACGATATGCCCATGGGTTAATATCAGAATATATTCCTGAAGATCTGAGTAAAGAGTTGCTAAAATACTTAGGGTAAGTACTGTTCCAGCTAGGTGCTAGTCTTATATGACATGCATTAATGTCCTTTTGGTCATTTGTTCGTTAAGACTAAAGTCAGTGACACAGTGAGATTTTATTTGCCATGCTTTAAATGTCATCATGACGTAGGTTATAGAAATGTAGAAACATGGGTTGGCAGGGACCTCTAGAGGTCATCCGGTCCAACCCCCCTGCACTGAGCAGGGACAGCCTCAGCTAGAGCAGGTTGCTCAGAGCTCTGTGAAGCCCCACCTTGAATGTCTCCAGGGATGGGGGCTCAACCACCTCCCTGGGCAACTTGTTGCAGAGCTCCACCACCCTCATGGTAAAGAACTTCTTGCTTACATCCAATCTAAATCCACTCCTTTCTGATTTAAACCACTACCCCTCATCCTTTCACTCCAGGCCTTTGTAACCAGGCCCTCTCCAGGCTTTTTATCAGCTCCCTTCAGGTACTGGAAGGTCACTGTTAGGTCTGCCCAGAGCCTTCTCTTCTCCAGGCTGAACAATCCCAGCTCCCTCAGCCTGTCCTCATAGGAGATGCCTTTCATAGAATCATAGAATGGTTTGGGTTGGAAGGGACCTTTAAAGATCATCTAGTCCAGCCCCCCTGCAATGAGCAGTGATATCTATAACTAGATTGAGTTGTTCATAGACTCCTCCAACCTGACCTTGAATGTTTCTAGAGATGAGGCATCTACCACCTCTTTGGGGAACCTGTGCCAGTGTCTCACCACCCTCATTGTAAAAAATTTCTTCCTTATGTCTAGTCTTAATCTACCCTTTTTTACTTTATAAACATAAACCCTTGTTCTGTCACAACCAGCCCTGCTAATTAAACACCTCCAGGGATGGCGACTCCACCGCCCCCCTGGGCAGTCCATTCCAGTGTTCTGTCACCCTTTCCATGAG
>JANIJG010009422.1:0-17307 GCA_024611175.1 Megaceryle torquata | reverse complement strand
CTTTCCCTTTCCCTTTCCCTTTCCCTTTCCCTTTCCCTTTCCCTTTCCTTTCTCTTCCTCATTTTTTTCAGGATCTACTTTCAGCTGAAAAGTTGCTTTGTGCTCTGAAATAATTTTTTTTAAAGGCGAAATACCAAGACCCTGAGGAATCTCTTAATGAATGAAACTTGAAAGAGTATTTTGTCAGGCTAATTGCATGCTGTAAAAGATTTTAGGTTAAATGTGAAAATATATGTGGCTCGAGGTTGCGATGTTATGGATGAAACCACTAAGAATGTCCTTCTTCATTATTACCTGGCTTATTTCTTTGAGCAAATAATAGTCTAATTATTGCCCTTGGATATATGCATGCAGATCATTCTGAAGACAACATGCATATCCCAGGGCAAGGTTTTGCCCTATATTTGCAGTGATGAAGAGTATTTTAAGCCCATTTGTAATTAATAGTTCACCAAGAGTTTGTCTTTTATCTTTTTTTTTTTTTTTCTTTCTTGTGCATAAACTGGTAAAAATATCTAATGTAATAGTGGAACATGTCCTTCTGGCTGGCAGCAGGGCCAGTGTAGCAAAAGTGACAGGCTATTGTTCCATTCCTTATTCCTTATGAACGTGACTCTGTATGCCATTCACACAGGCTAAGCTGAATGGCACGGGCACAATTTGGTGATATCCTGTTGGAATTTAGTTTGTTCCTTTAAGGTGTCGCAAAACGGAGGGACTTAAATTGTATGTAATGAATCTGTGCAACATTTCTGTGCTGTGCAAAGCAAGCTCTAATTTCACCGTAGTAAGAGACTGAAAACCTGTGTATTTCACTAGATTACCTGTCAATCTTTGAAGTCTTTCCCACGGCACATTTGCAGAGGTTTTGATCAGCTTAATTTTAAATGTCCCAAGCGATAGGACATCAAGACTTCCCCTCTGCAATAACTGTTCCACGGTGTAAGTGATCCCAGTGTCAGGAACTTTCTCTGCTAAAAAATACTGGGATTTTTCTTTTCAATCATTTAGTAATGTTACTTGTCTATACAATCCTGTACAGCCCTATCACGTACATGGGTACTCTTCAAGGGCTTATAGGATGTAATTGTACCATAATCTACCCCCAAATACAGCTTTGTACCTCGTTTGAGTGCCTGCCTTTGCCCACAGCCCACCCCTGATCCCTGGTTGATGCTCGATGCCTGGGTCTGGGGCTGCCCGTAGTGCCCTGATCCCTGGTTGGAGCTGTGGGGTGGACTCTAGCTGCGAGGCCTTGTCCTGCCTTATGGCTATCCTATCAATGGGTGTCTTCATCTCATAGGTTCAGTCCATCTCTGTATGTTCTTGTCCTGTTATTAATGTCAAGTGTAAGAGAAGAGGACTATTACTCTATTGAGGATGAAGCTCTTGCATGGATTTGTTGGCCTGTTTTGATCTTCACATGAGATAATGACTTGACAAGTGCTGTTGGACAGAGTCCCGCTGTGGTTCAAAAATGACAGAAGCAGATCAGAAGCCCTGGATTGTCAACACTATCAGGAACTGGAAAAACACAGAGAGACCAGGCTGCTGGGACTGCAGCGTGCTCACTCACAGCCCCGAGGACCATCTGCTTTTGGGGAGCAGAGCTGCTCCAGGGCTGTGCTGCTCTGAATTTCATGACGATACTGCAGGAGCAGTTCATTTAAGAGAGGAAATTGTATTGTCTGCAATTACACTTCCTGTGACAGCTGCACTCCCTTTGTGGAGCTACAACCATGCCTTCACCCTCTGGGCTGGCAGAAAAGAGGGGTCGACTTCTTATGCCACCTGCATATCAGGTGCTGATCGAGGAACACGGGCAATGAATCAGTCCCACCATCAAGAGAGTTCCACTAGGAAGAGAGGATGACCAAAGCAGCCTGTAGTATTGTCTAGTGGAACAAAGTATTTTTGTGGAGATGAAGTGAGAAAATCTCAGATCTATTAAACTAGAAATTGGCAGCACAAGAGCATCTTAGATTATCTGAATATCTGAAGGGCGGGTGTCAAACGGAAGGGGCCAATCTCTTTCCTGTAGTGCCCAGCAACAGGACAAGGAACAATGGGTATGAACTCAAGCATAGAAAGTTCCACCTCAACATGAAGAGGAACTTCTTTACTCTGAGGATGATGGAGCACTGGAACAGGCTGCCCAGAGAGGTTGTGGAGTCTCCTGCTCCGGAGACTTTCAAAACCCACCTGGCTCTGTTCCTGAGCGACATGCCCTGGGTGACCCTGCTTTGGCAGGAGGGTTGGACTCGATGATCTCCGGAGGTCCCTTCCCACCCCTAACATTCTGTGATTCTATGATTCGTTTTAGACAAGTGTAAGGCAATGAACACTGTCAAGAGCAATTGAAGCTATGGATACATACTGCTGGATTCAGAATTAGCCGTTATTTCTTAGGAAAAGAGTTCTAGGCTTCCTTATGGACCATTCAGTGAAGCCATCTGCTCTGCGTTCAGAAGCAGCAGAGAAGACGTCTGGCTGCACGGGAAAGGAGACGGTGAATAGCACGGACAAAACGATAGCAGGCCATTAGATAAACCCCACTGCACGGCGTGTACTTACTCTGAAAACTACATTTACTTTGGGTCACCTCGGCTCAAAGAGGCCATGAGAGAAATTGGAAGAGATGTTGAGAAAGTCATTAGACTCACAGGGGAATATTTCAAACAGGGCGAAATAAAAAAGAATCAGATCTACTCATCTGGTTAGGAGAAAAGTGGGGTGTGGTAAGAAAGAGCTCTCTAAAATACTATATGGAGTAGTAAGAAAGCAAAGCATATATTGCTGCCTCCATTCCCTGTAACACAGGTATGCCCAAAGGATGGTCTGTGAAGAACAGCAGGTTCTAAAGGGACGCAGTGAAATACCACTGTATACAGCATAAAATAGCCTCGGACGCAGGAGGAAATTGCAGCGGGAGGATTCAGGCCCTTATTAGCCACAAATGATGGTGACTGTTGTTTACAGGAGGGTCCCACAACCACTGCAGAAGTGCTTTGAAAGTACATTCCTAGAAATATGAGTAACTCCCTCACAATAAAAGGCGAAGAGACAGAATGGGTTAAAATTTTCTAACTTCAGATAAGATACAAAGGTCTGTAAAATCTGCACACCTCGGGATACTGTATTTCCACTCCTCAACAAGTGGTTTTACAATGCAATTCCCAACTGGATGTCATCCACTCTGGCTATGTCATACCCATAGGAGAGTGAGGTGCAAAGGCAAAGTCTGGTGTCTGTCCTACTGTTGTTTCAGCAGGCAAGCAGGGGCTGGCAGGGCAACAGGTCTTACGGGTAGGTCTTGGAACTTTGGCCACATTCTTAGGAGGTATCCCCGACTTTCATGACCTTTTACAGTTATCAATACCAGTGTTTCCTCCCCTGCCTTTTGTTTGCTCATTTAGTTAGGAAAGAGTTTAACACAAGGTATTCTACAGTATATAAAGACTTCAGGCCACGCTATAAAGCAGGGATAATAATCTCCCAAACACAGTAACCGCACTGACCTTGGCTGTTATTTGCAGTCTGCTTAGGTATTCATTGCTCTCACTACACATCCCTGTCTGGGTCCAACAGAAGCAAAACCATGAGCTGTTTGTTATTTTTCGATGCATTTAATCTAAAGGAATAAGCATTTGGTTTTTCCCCCCATCTCTTAGCGAGCTTGTGATGGACATTAATATTGTGAATGGGATGTACTTAGCAACTCACTATGAGTCTTTCAGCTTTTTCATTTTCTTTCAGGTTCGGTCACTGTCAAAACCTCACTTTCTAGAAATTATTCTTTGGTTCATGAAGAGACTTCAGTCATCTCTACAACCCTTTTTATTTTGCTTCTTTTAAATTCTGCAACTAATTTTCAGACTGGAATAATGAATAAACTTAGGACTGGAGGGGGTAATAAAGGTTAAGAGGCTTTTTTATTTCTATTAGATCTCCTTTCTATTCTGAATCATTTTCAGAAGTAGAAAATCATCTTTGAGTTTCTAGTGTTGATGGAAAAGGAGAAGAAAAAAAAAGTATGAAAGAGACAAAAAGATGGAAGAGAGAGTTGACTTACAATCCATATTAGGAACAGAGTACTATCTATGATTTAATATTGCTTAGTCTTTCTGCTTACACATTTGGAATAGTGATTCGGCCCAGGCAATCTTTTACTAGCCTAGGCTATCCCAGTGTTTACCTGTGATGTCAGAGTCAGGACTTACTGCTGCTTGTCTGTTTCATCTGGGGCCGTGTTCTACCTGCCTCCTTTTTACATCCTGGACAGTAACTCTGCACCCCCCATTCTGCCCTCACACCTTGGCAGAGCAATATTTAATGCAAATGAAAGCGATCATCAGCTTTACCTGTCCTACAATATTTATTTAGCCACGAGACCTGCATCCAGGCTCATCTCCCTGGGCTTCCTCTCCGTTATCCTTTCCCATCCCGGTGGAGCTATCGGATTCCCACCGCAGCAGCTCTGCCTGCTGTATTTAGCTTAGAAAGAGATTCCTGTTGTTGCTCTCCGCAGTGGGGTATCTGATGGCCCATGAGTCCTGAACCATGCTTACTAGAGTGGTGGGAGACCCAGATCAAAGCAAATCCTCACAGAGAATAGATTCATATCCACTGAAGTTAGCAGAGTTGCATTAGCTCTTATAAGTTCCCATCCTTTATCCGCACTCCGCTCACAGCATTACTGCGACTGTTTTTGTGGCTCATTTTGTATATGCTTGTTTATCATTTCCAGGAACTGTTTGGTTTCATTCTTTTAAGACCACTATCCTCTGGCACTTTCCCATTCAGATTAGCCATTCTGTACTCACCGCACTTAAGCACATGCTGAAGCAAATGCTTCTTAAACATGCAGTGACTTATGTTGCTGATCTATCATTAGGACTTAATATTTACATGGACACAGTGCTTAGCAACCTAGCCCACTTCCAGGAGTTCTGCTGCTGCTGCTGCTTGTTGCACTGCCACACAACAGAAAAGCAAACATTGTTCCCAGAAGCTTCCAGTCCCAAGCTTTATGTACTGTCCATTCCTTGAATGTGTGATGAATATTAACCTGTGTAACCACTGCATTATGCTGAGGGTTAGACGAGCTAAGGCGGCTCCCATTTGTTGGTAGGGAAAATTAAGCAGCCAAATAGTTGTCGGTGTCAGCCTTTCAGCACCAGTACTGACAGCTTATCCCATTACCTCTTGTGGCTTTTATGCTAAGCTAATATATTTAGTATTCCCCCATTCTTCTGGATTTAGGTTTGGCCACTATAACAAAGCACTGCTTCCAGGGCTAGACATGTAAATTGAACAATCTGTCAATCAAGAAAAAAAAAAAAAAAAGCTATATGCTGTATCAATTACGTGAGCATAGAGGATTTGCAGGCTCTTAAATACGTGCAACAACCGAGACAGAATCAGTGCTACAAAGAAGACCAACCATTACATGAAAGCACCCACGTACATTGCAGCATAGCTTTGTTCTTGCATGGTTTGGTCTACTGTGGATTTCTACTACCTTTCTGTCAGTTAATCAGTCTCTTCCGGGTTTGACAGTTGCTCTGGAAAGATTTAATTTAATTATTCCATGAGATGGGTTGAAAAGGTCGTACTTCTGATTGTAAAATGTCACAAACTGGGCTTGAGAGATGCAAAGTAAATAACGACAGGACTAGAGGAAATGGCCTGAAGTTGCACCAGGGGAGGTGTAGATCAGGTATTAGGAAGAATTTCTTTACTGAAAGAGTAGCCAGGTGCTGGAACAGGCTGCCCAGGGAGGTGGTGGAGTCACCGGTTGGCGACTCGTCCCCTTTTCGCCTTCCAGGGATGAGGTCCCAGCGACACCGGCTGCCACTTTTCCCACCAGAGTCATGGACAAAAGCTGCTCCCTTTGCATCCAGCTCCCCAACCCCAGCTGCTTCTGTAGATTCTGTTGTAGTTTTGTTTTTCTACCAAATGCTTAAACTCAAAAGCAATCCTCAGAACTCTGCAACTGTGTGTGCCTCTGTGGATACAGTCAGAAGTTAAAGCAAGACGACTGCTAAGTGCAAGTAACATTTAAACTGAGTGGTTTTGTCTTAACCATCACTGTTTTTCCATGATACCTCAGGGTTAGTTTCCCTTTTATCCTTTAAAAAGAGGCACCAGACACTTTTTTATTTTTTAATGCTGACACAAATGAAAGAAACTGATGGGCTGTGAAAACAGAAGCAGCCAGGAACCCTAACAACAGAGTCTGGCATTCGACATAAAAGGGAATGTGCTGTAAGAAGTTCAACGAGAGCATCCGATTCACCAAAAGACATATCCTCCCTTTTTGCTTTCGTGCAGAAGTAGCCAGTAAAGGCAGAATAGCAAAGAAGGCCCAGAGACCCATACTGAGTGCAGCAGAAAAGAATTCCAAGGAAAGATCTTTGTCAGAGCGATGAATTTGGTGTCTTTTCTTCAGCCTTTCTTTACAAAGCCTGAGCCATAGGCATTTCTCAAATGGGTAATTATCTGCTAACTAAAAATGCAGTTTGAAAATGACTCAAACTCTCTGCAGATTCACATTGGTGTTCGCAGACTGCTTTAGCCAAAATGAATAAAAGAAATACGTAAGGGACGGGGTTGGTAAGGTTGAAATGTTTCACTTCAACCTTTTCTCTAAAAAAACCCTTTCTTTAAAAAAAATAAAGTGTTGAAAACTGCTTTGCCATTAACTGGAACAAAATTTTCTTTATTTCCCAATTTTCTTTTCTTTTTTTTTTTTTTTTAATAAAATGACAATTATTGCATGTTTTATCTGGGTGAAGAGGAAAACTAAGTGCATGTTCGGCAAGAATATTTTCTTTGTTTATTTCAAGTTATCAAAGTAGTTTCCTTTGTTCTTTCAGTTACAGCATCAAGAATTGTTTACGCTGCACTAGAGTAAACCACAAAGTGGTTTTGTGTAATCAGCAACTTTTCTTGGCAGATACAGAGGACCAGAATAGCAGAAGTGCAGGAATTTACTGATAGAGGTCTCTGGTGTACATTTATGTAGGGGACTTGAACTTGGGGAGCTTCAGAAACTGTGGTACACACAGGAAGAGACCCAAGCCTGGTGTGGCATAAGCAACAATATCAGACAGGCAACAGCACATTAAATCAGAGGCCAGCATAACAGAAGTGGTTCTGGCAATCAGGAATAAGATGGACTGACAAAGCTGAGCCAGGTCTGCTCATACAAAACCCTGAGAAAATCAGAGGTAACTGTCTGTGGCTAAAATGCTAGCATGACACACCTAACAATACTTCTTTAAAACCTGATCAAGGACTGTGCAGGTTTCATGTGATGTGGAGCCACTGCCACTGGCTCCTTGCTTGTCTTGTACTTTAGCAAGCTTCCTTGGTCTCTTCCCATTGAGGTGTTAGTTATCCGGCCCGCAGCCACAGCCAGGCTCATTGTTGTGCAGTTAGTAACCAGCTCCTGTGGCATCAGCATTAGATGTCAGCGTCATCAAAGAGCAATGAATCTGAGTCTGAGAGTTGTTTTGCAACAACTTGTGCCCTGGGGTAGGGAAGGTTTCAGATTCCACACTTTAGAGCCTCTCTGATGCATTTTATATTTTGAACCTTGATCTTCTCCACCCAACAGGACATGTTTTCAAAGTCTTTGTGCCCCCTCACAGGGCTTGAGGATGAGGAGATGGAAATGATAGAGGTAGCTACAGGAGTCAGAAGAGAGAAGAATCCCTGTGTAACACAGCAGAGACTGCTGTGCTGCACAGTTCCACACTTCCCGGCCACTGGCCAGCACTGATGGGAACGGTCTCTTTGACTGCAGCCAGTGCATCATGAGCAGGACTGAGATTTCACCCAGTACTGGCAATTTGAGCAGATAAATCCTCCTGTGTCACTTCCTGACCAGTGAAATTCTGGGATAACTCTAGAGCTGACACATCACACTCACCACAGTCTCTCTGTGTTCAGTGCACAATCAGCTGTCCCCAGACCTGCACCGAGATTGGCATCTCCAGGGACAATTTTCCAGGGATAGGTGAGAAGAGCGTTTTGTGAGCGAATGCACGGTACGTCCCTGCTCAGGAATCTTAAGTCCTTGTAGGTTTTGCCACCAGAGATTGCTTTTTGAGCTTAGACAAAGAGAAAGCTCTTACACTCAAATATTCATGTGACTTGAGTGGGAAAATGTTGCTGCTCGTTGCATGCATTAGGCTGATCTTTTCAATAGAGAATGGGGGAAAAAAAGTTTTAAATCTGTAAATGATTTGCCTTAATACCTTTATCCCTGTTAACACCTGCGGAACACAGAGATCCAAAGATTCACTGGGCTTTTTTTCAAAATATGTGCAAGTTGTTCCTGAGGTTCTGTGAGAAGGACCGCTCAAGGGAAAGTGTAGAAGAACTCTGGTGGGAAGTCTCTATACTTAAAAAAAAATAAAAGCTAAGAAAGGAAACTTACATTTTCAGCTTATCAGATTCACTAGCTTACCTATCTGGGTGCATTTAACACATTGATAAAAACCTTAGAACAAGCACGTTAAAAAGTCAAGCTCTGTCCTACAGCTTCTGTGTACTGTACAGTTGTAGCTCACTGACTGTGGTTTTGCTTCAGATCCTTGTTGGGACACTGAGGATGAAAGAGTGCCCTTTGCCTGAGAAACAAAAAAGGGGAAAGAAGTAGAGCAAAGGGAAAGGAAGGGAAAACAGTGGAAAAAAAATGTTTGATGTTGCACTTGCTACCTTTAATAGAAAAAGGTAGAAAAGCTGTGTAAAATCACATTCTTTCCTTATCCTGAAGGGTTGGGGGAACTGAAGATGTGATTGTGGCTGGGTAAGAGGAATATGAGTCCAGCATTCTGCTGAGTTCAGGAGAAAAGGTAAAAACCAACTCCATGCCATCCAAATAGCTCATGGTGCTGCTCAGAGCTCCTCCTGCAGCAGCTTCTACGTACAGCTAAGGTGCTGCTGGATTTACCACAACCTGGAATACCATCTAGGTCTTTCAGCCTAAGGTGCTGGGGTGGTGCCATAGTTCCAGGCTCCTGATCCTTCCAGGGAGAACGCACTAGAAGCAGTGGATTCTTTACAGCATGTGAATTTCTCTGACTGAGGATAGTATGAAAGGCACACCATGAGAGGGAGACAGAGTGCTGTATGAGACCTGTGTAGTTCCAACTGGGTTTTATTTTTAATATGAACCTGGGGATTTCCCTGCATGTTTGCTTATTGTTGTTGTTTTGACTACATTCTGACATTCAGTTGCCAGAGTCCTACTTCAAGTTTAGTAGGTGATGTTTCCTTTGCTGTTACCTTTCATCCTGCCAATAGTTGGTCCAGATCAACTTGTCATTTAGAAAATGGACTCCAGTATTTCACAAGTTGTGTAATTGCTTCTCTTCCTTCCCTTTTTATTTGTCTTTCTACAGCATCTCCACTCTTTCTTTTTGTGTGTGTGTGTTTTCCTTTATGGCACAGGAAGAATGAAGAAGCACAAAGGAGTTGGTGAAGATAAATTAAGAAGTGGTTGTGGGCATGCTTGCATCTGATGATGATGAGATATAGGGAAAAATCAACTACATACAGCAGCAGAAGTCAGCCGTGCTTCCCTGAAATCACCCGGGCCTGCATTTGGCCTATCATCATTAGCTTTTGGCTAAGGAAGCCTATCTTTGAATTTAAAGAAGGGTGGAATACGAGTGGCATTTATCTGCACCACTGATGTTCAGTAAGTCAGTCTCGATGCTGGTTCATCCATGGGTGGTGAAGCTCAATTTGCATGATGTTCCCATCTGGCAAATGACATCTAGGGACCTCTCCATAGTATGAGGCAGTGATTACTAGGGAGCAGTGTTCAAATAGGCACTTAGCAGACTGGTGATGGGGCAAATATAAGTTTATAAGCCCAAGGAGACATGGAAGTGTTATTGCTCCCCACAGGAGACAGCTGGTGCCTGCTGGATGAGTGTAGGAACAGTTCTGCAGTTCAGACTACAGTGTCATCCAGCCCTGAGCTCTGCTTTGACTCTTTTCCTTCCCACATGAGTTTTCCAACAGCCCACTGCCAGGCTGACATTTCTTCTCACTGCTGCTAGTGGCTGGCTTCCTTGCTGTTTGGAAACCCCAAGAGGCATTATGACTGAGCAATGTCAGTGTGATTGACAGGTTTGTACATGCAGCAGGCTGAGGCATCCAAGAAGCACTGATGACAGCTCACAGACATGTGAAGGCAAGAGAGCAAGTGGATTTGGCAGGCTGAGGAGCAAGCAAAATAGGCCTTGGCTTCAACCCATGAGCTTTGGGGAGACGGTGGGGCCAGTGCAGAGTTTGATCCTGGTGAATGGGGTTACTGAGATATATGAAGGGGACGCGAAGAAGGATAAACAGATCAACAGCCAGAGGGACATCAGATCGGGCAAACAACACAAGGGCAGAGGAAGAAGAAGAAAAAAAACCCCACAAAACAAAGAGAAGGAATATTCTATCTCCCTCATCAAAGATGCTTGCTACGAGCCTTGCACTTCCCTCCTACCCTGCCCCACCTCAGGAAAGAAATTACATTTGTCTTCCAAGCTGTTATCACTAGCCACCCCATAAGGAAGAACAGCCTGTTGAGTTTGCACATTCACAGAGCAGAATGGCTCTATGAATGGCTCCGTCAGGAGGTGCGTATCACTCCTCCGAACAGAACTGTTCTTACACAGGTTTTATATTCACTGCAGGTCTTCCATACAAGCGCAAACAGGAGGTCCTGTCCAGCAGTCCAGGTATCCAATGCCTCGACGCTATCCCTACAAGGAAATGGGTAATGTGATTTGCCCTGAAATTAAGTCATTGTGCTGCTAATTCAGGAGGATAGGCTGGGTACTCAAGTCTGCCAAAGACCATATGAAAACTCCTGACTCTCTTTTTGTCTACCTTCCTCACTGTAAAATGGAAAATAGTGACACTTGCTTTCTTCCTTTATTTGATGGGACTATGTACATGCATAGGCCCAAGAGATCATAGAGTCATAGAGTACTTGGGGTTGGAAGGGACTTTTAAAGGTCATCTAATCAAAAATCCTCCTCCATCTCTGAACCTGTGTAATGGAAATCAGAAACTTCAAAATGACGGTCCAAGGGTAGTCATGAATCTAGCCCAGACAAATGTTTGAGCTTGATTTGAACAAATACTGAAGGGGCAGCCCAAGCAAAAGACTTTCGGTCCATCTTATATAGAAGGAAGGGACGGGCTACCACTATTGGGTTTACGTGTCAGGGAACATGATCTCTGTTTATTCTCTCCTGCCTATTAACCTCCTTCTGGCCCTACTGTGTATTTCACAGTACTGTCTCAGCAGCTTCTTCTGACAGTTTTTGTTTGTTTGTTTGGTTGGTTGGTTGGTTTCGTTTGGTTTTTTCTTTGTCATCAACATCTAGAGACTCATCTGAAGTTGAATATGCACGATGAAACTTTCTCACTTTGGGAGCTGCCTTGTGCCCACGTTTATAGCAAGGTCAAGCCTGAGAAAGGATTGTAATTTGTCTTCTCTGAAATACAAGCTTTGTCATTTTGCCATTTGTCTCTGCTGTTCAGAGTTTCATTGAAAACTTCAAGCTCTCTCCCACTTCTAAGCAAGGAGAATGAATATGTCAAAGGAAAAATCTACTTTCTTTTCAGCAAGGTGCTTATATCTGGTTTATTTCTTTGTCTAGACTTACTTTTGTCATCAGTTTCAGCAGAGACCTTGTAGACGCAGGCATGAGTAACATTAAACTGACTGTGAGTCAGCCCAGATAGAGACCCCTAAGATGATTCCTCAAGCTTTCAAGAAATCATTTTAAAAATCTTAGCATCCTTGAGTACAAGTGTTACCTATTGACACAGTTGCTACTCTCTTGCCATTGACTCTCAACCTTCTTTCAACCTGATAAAACACCAAATTACACCACTGGCAGTGGTGTGTGAACTTTCTCAGCTCCCCTCTTTCTTCCCATGCAGCCAGGGTCCAGGCAATTGCTGTGCATGCATTTATGATGCTGCCATTAAGGATCTGTGGCTGGAGAACATGTGGGTATATTCCCAAACTGTAACTTCTCCTTTAGGCTTCCTTATTTAACTATATGCATGGGCTAGAGGTAATTTTGACTCGTACCCAGATTCAAAACTCAGCTCACATCTTGAAGATTTGCTTGGGTTCAGAGATGTCCCATTGAAGCCATTTGGATCCAAACTAACCTTCCTCCAAGCTTCAGAGCTGTCGAGACTTATGAAGTAAATAATGAAGTAGAGGATCTGAAAAAGGTCTGAGAGACCATAAAAGGTGGAGGCAGAATCACAGTTCCTGATATGTCTTTCATGGTTTAGTAGGGGACCCCTTTGGGGGTGTTCAGATTTGTGTGTTCAAGGAGTGTCATATCTCACGGATACTGCCAGCAACACTCCACTTCTGCTTCCGTAACTTGTGCAGCAAACTTCCACAATAACACATTGTGTGGTTCCAACTGGGAAACTACTAATGGAACTTTTTCCATTGAGAAGGAAGAGAGCACTGATTTGGACAACAGAAGATGAAGGAGAGGGGGAAGAATGTTTTCATTTTTGCAATAAAAATAGAAATAATTTTGATAAAAAGAAGACAAAAAAAATGGTTAAAAAGCACTGGAAGAGGTTTTTCTCTCTGCTCCTTGACATTTCCATGTTCCTGTAGGAATTCCTATTTAGCCTAATTAGGCTCTGCTTCTCCTTCGTTTGGGCTCCCTAACTCATTAGCTTCCAGCTGGGCAACTGATGATTCTAGGTCTAGCACATATCCTGATTGCCTCTGGTCAAAAAATGCTGATCCAGTCCCTTCAGCTGATCTGAACTGATCTCAAAATGAGTTGTGTCACTAGCCCCTTCTAATTTCACCCGGTCTTTCCACATATTCCCCATGGTCAAAATCAAAATCACGCATGACCGCATGTGACAGAACCAAGAATATAATACAGTCAGCATCCTAAAGGGGAACGCTCGCCAACTCGATTGGTCTGCACTACTGTCATAATACCAAGAAGTTCCAGATGCACACAGATGGATAAATATCTTCATCTATTTCAGCTAACCACAGAGGCCAGCTCTTTTTCTCTTCTTTCCAAGGGTGACATTAAATCCATTTTAATCAGGTATGAAACCCTAACTCAATTTTGACTCTTTTCTGGGACTGTATCCAAAGTTAATTTGTCACAGTCACATCCAAGTTTAACTCAGTCAGATTCAAAGCAAAGTTTGTAATATTCTTGTAAATTTGGATAAATACATCAACATAGATCCAGACTCCAGTAACACGTTCATTCCATTCTTTTTGTGGTTCAGTTTGTTCAGATTTAAGCGACTGTTTTTCCTTAAAGAAAAAAAGTCTTCAGTTGCAAGGACTGACCCTGATTTAGTGGTCTACACAGATGATATTTTTTGTGTATAATAAACATCCCAGTCACAAGACATCTGCTGTAGCAGGGAGGAATTGCAGGTTCACATTGTTAAAACAGATCAGGATTGAAGTGTTTTGTTGTTTTATTAATAACAGGCAGTTAAATGCCAGTCAGCAAAATATAAATTCAGGGGACGGTGTCAGCAATGCAAAAGATAAACTAAAAGACCAAATTCCTACAAAATGTTGTTGTACACTTACAAATTTCTCACCATCGATTTACAACGAGTAGAAAAACTTGGAATGTCATAGATATACACACGCACAGATCTAGTTTTCCAAGGGGTACCTCCACATTCAGAGAGCAACAGATTAGCAGCAGCTGGTAGTACACGGGTGAGAGGTCTACAACTTCACCTAATTTTTGTTCTAAGTTGTACTGAATCGTGTTCTCTTTCTCTGGTATTCCCTTTCTGTCCCTCTTTCCCAAGCTTTGTATTACAATTTCACTTGGGCTGCAGATAATTTTGAAGGCACTGAACAGAATTGTTTCCTTATTTCTCATTGCTGTAGACTATTGTTCCCAGACTAAAGCGTTCATCTGAAGTGTCATTTTCCTATGTGAAAACAAGAGACTTATCCTCTCCCTGGAACAAGAGCATCTGCCTATTGTCTCTCACCTATAAAGGCTGCTTTATTCTACCATACCCTCACTAATTATAGAAAAGTTCTGTGCTGATATTCTGCCACTCACCAGCAGCATGCAACACACCGTGGTACTTCAGACACCTGAAAGTGATGGGAATTGTGCTTCAGCTGTAATTGAGACAGTTCTAAACCACTGCTTGGTAGTAGGTCACTCTGAGTACTGAGCTGCTACCAGCACTCTGAAATCCCTGTTCTGAGAGAGATGCTTATGGATACAAGGAGCAGAGTCATTGGATTGTATTGCTGTTACCAGAGTTTTGGGCAGAGCTCTGTATTTATGTAGCACTGGTATCTTCAGCATGCCAAAGACACAGCCATGAATTCAGGCTTGTGGTGTCACTGCAAGCACATCAGATCTGCTTTTCAGATGTGGAAGGTGTCAAAGGTGATACCTGGAAAGGTGACTTGCTCAAGGCCACACAAACTATTTTTACTGTCAGGATTCTGGGTTTCCAAACTGTGATATATTACACAGATGAAGTTCAAATTAAAAAAAAAAAAAAAAAAGCCAGGCTCATGTTAATTTTTAAGGATGGACACACTGAGGACAGTTGATTGACTTATTTTTTTCATTAATTCACCCAATATTTTGATATGTGGTTGTGAAACTGGGTTTCCTTTGAGCCGTTACATTTCCCCATGAGGTGACACTTTTCCATCTGTCATTAAAAAGTGTGTCATAAAGACTGCCACGGCATCGAAAGAAGACGCTGTTCTGGGGATAAAATGTTTTGCTTTTGCAGCAACTGTGTTGTCAAAAATCATTTTTCCCCTTCACAGCATTTTTGATGGAACACTATTTCTCTTTTGCCTACTTGTTATTATCTATGCCACGGTAGTTTTGAGTTTTAGTGGCAGTGGTTAACTCCCTGGTAAGGGATGTTGTTTAGTGGCAGTGGTTAACTCCCTGGTAAGGGATGTTGTTTAGTGGCAGTGGTTAACTCCCTGGTAAGGGATGTTGTTGAGTGGCAGTGGTTAACTCCCTGGTAAGGGATGTTGTTGAGTGGCAGTGGTTAACTCCCTGGTAAGGGATGTTGACCACTTTATGTAAGCACAGGCAAGACTGTGGGGTGTGCAATATCTAAAGTCTTTTTGCTGACGTAGATGCAACGTAATGCTTCTTTTCATAAATAAAATGACAAATCCTGCTGCTAAAAGGATCAGCTGATGCAACAAAATTTATTATTCCAAAGGAATAATAAGAATAAATAATGTCTCTCCAAGAAGTCACTGCCGCTTCTCCAGGTGCATGTGAATGTGCTCCTTCCCCCTCTCACTCCGAAACTGGGTTAGCTGATATTTTGCCCTGATGTGTCAACAACAGGATAATATGATAGATTAAGCCGAGGCAGTCACAATTAATTCCTGAACAGTTTTAATTTAATTTTCCTTTTTACATAAACCCAATTTACCTCTGTGGAGGTGTGACACATCTGATTACACACAGAGACGCTGGGAGCAGCCATGCTTGGAGAGGGAGAGGGAGGGAGAGAGAGACAGGAGTGAGCTCTGTGCACGGTGTGATAAGAGATCAAAGCTAACAGAGCTCCTCAATATTTCTATTAGCGATAATTCAAAAGAACCCGCATTTCAAATGTCCCTCTGTAACTGCTTTAATTGCACAGATAATAACTCTGAATCCTGGTAAAGCAAAAGAGGCAGGGGTCAGTCCTCTAAGCAGCAGAAATTATGGAAATTAGAAAGGCCAGTTAAGGTAAATAATCCTCGTAGCCTCCTGCTCCTGTTTCCAGAGTACTTGGTTTTCAGCTCATGTGAGAGTAGCTGAGCTGTGGATGGTGATGTGGGTTGAGTCTCTTGCAGGAGCCAGAGACAGGTGTTAAAATGTACTGTAAACTCTTCCATGTGCCTTCTGTTTTGCCTTCCTCTCATGACCTGCTATACCAGCTCCAAGAACAAACTTTCAGAGCTTTTCAGAATTTTCCTTTCCCTTGGTAGTGTAGGCTTGGCTGAGCACGTGTGTGTGTTGACGTGTGTGTGCCATTGCTTTGCAGCAGTTTTTAATTCCCTAATAGATTACAGGCCACCTTCCTAAAGCACAGTAAGTTTAAATCATTTCACTCAACTGGAATGAAATATTTCAGAAAATTGGGCGATTTAGCAGCAATGGTTGCTTTGAAAGGTTTTAATGTATTTGAAGACCTTTCATTGTGACTGGGTTTACCCCATGTGAATATTAAGCAGCTGGTGAAGCACAGGACACAGGCTGTTCCTTGGCAGTTAGAATACCCCCTAGAGTAAGGGTTAGAAGACAGGGCAATAACAGCCATGAGTGGCTTGAACTGCCCAAGACATACGAGCAGCACAAAGGTCTGGTGTGATGAGAGACTTGTTGCTCCAAGGAGAAAAGGTGTGCAGAGGAAAATAAATCACAAAAGTGACACGCAGGCAGGGACAGGAAATCAGAGGCCAAATGGGAAGATTCATCAGTGCCAGCATCCCGATACATGCTGGGATACAAAGACATAGTTAAGATATTAGTGAAGATACTATTATTGTTTAAAATATATAAAATCTGTGACAAGATGACCCACCTACTGAACAAGGGAAAGGCTGTGGATGTTGCCTACCTGGACTACTACCTTCTACACTAGCCTACCTGGACTACTAGCCTTCTACGCTGTTTCCCACAGCATTCTCATGAAAAAGCTGGCTGCTCATGGCTTGGATGGGTGTATGCTCTGCTGGGAAAAACCCTGGCTGGACAGCTGGGCACAAAGAGTGGTGCTGAATGGAATTAACTCCAGTTGGCAGACCGTCACAAGTGGCTTTCCCGAGGGCTCAGTACTGGGACCTCTTCTGTTTGACATCTTTATCAGCGATCCTGATGAGGAGATTGAGTGCACCCTCAGTAAGTTTGCAGGCAACACCAGGCTGGGTGGGAATGTTGATCTGCCTGAGGGTAGAGAGGCTCTACAGAGAGACTGAAGTGATGGGCTGAGGTCAGTGGGATGAGGTTTAACAAGGCCAAGTGCTGGGTCCTGCACTTCAGCCACAACAACCCCAGGCAACGCTCCAGGCTTGAGGAGTTGCTGGGAAACTGCGCAGCAGAAAGGGACCTGGGGGTGATGATCAACATGTGGCTGAGTATGAGCCAGCAGCGTGCCCCGGTGGCCAAGAAGGCCAACGGCATCCTGGCCTGGACCAGAAGTAGTGTGGCCAGCAGGACCAGGGATGTGATTGTCCCGCTGTACTCGGCACTGGTG